>JARKIC010001983.1:0-84083 GCA_029378375.1 Mycena olivaceomarginata | reverse complement strand
CCTTATTGGACAAAAGTCCTTCGACTTTGCTCCGGGCCCTCAATTCATCGACATTTATGAATATATCTATACAATCATCAACATTCATCGACATTTCCATACATCTCAACTTGATTTCCCGACATTTATAGAAATGTCGATTTGTATTCGACATGTCAATTTTTTTTCCAAATGTCAATTTTTTTTCAACATCTCGAGAAATGTTGAGGCTGGTCAATATCCTTCAACATGTCGAATTCAAGCTTCGCTTTCTTGATCTCTTGGCGTTCCTCGACATTTCATCTTTCCTGTTCGACATTTCATCTTTCCCATTCACATGTCCCGCCCTATCACGCACTTGACACCCGGCGATCCCGCCCCGTGCGAACTGCGCATTGCTAAATTTAGGCCCTCAGCATATGGTGTTGCCAGGCCCCGCCCTGACCCCTATGTACTGACCTCCACATCTCCTGTCCTCGACCTTCTCATCTCGCTCTCATGTCTGCCTGGCGCACATTTCGTGGACAATGCTCTCAGTGCACTGCCTGTGCGGCATGGGTCGGTGTTCAGTGGGATGCCACTGCAGGACAAAATGTCTTCCGTAACGTGAGTCTCATCCCTTGCATTTCGCCCTCTTCCCCCTCTCATTTGTGTCGCACGCACTAATTCCTTTTTTGTAGCTTCCGAGTTCCCCTACCGAGCCCTGCGAGGCATGCCAGCATGCTTATTTCTCCCACAAGCCCCCTGCCATGGACGTTAACAATCGCAATTACTCGCGACGCAGAGGGCCTTGCACTGCGACTGGCTGTGGGGGTTTCGCCTCAGAGGCAAGTTGTTATTTCTTGTTCACACTCATTCGATTCACTCCTTCCACTGTCCTCCAGTCTACACGCACCTGGGATATGCAAACATCCTGTCTTTGTCCCTCTGTGTTAATGTCACATTCACTACTTCTCGAGTACGCTCTCGTATCCTTGTCCCTTGGCATCGCTCACCCGTACCTCTTCAGCTCCCCTTTTCTCCCTGTGCAGCCCGACATTGTGTTACCGCCGGCGCCACGAGCCCCTGTGCATGGGTCTTCTGCTCCTGCCATGGACGGCTTTGGCGGTGTCCCTCCGCCCTCCCGCAGAACAATGGCGGCACAGCGCACTTCCAGCGCAGCTCGCACGCTCGTCCGCGGCCCCTTTTCTGTCGGTAACCACACTGGCGCGCAGGGCCAGTATCCCAACGCAACGAGCTTTAACACGCAGGACTTGATGGTCGTTCTCTGACCGATGGTTGTACTCTTTTGCGCAGTGATTTACTCGGTGGACTACAAGCGCGCGGGACATATCGTTGATGATGTGCGTGTTTCCTTCCTTCCTTTCTGTCTCTTCTCCGGCGTTTTGTTTCCGAATCCGAATCACAAATTTGACCGCCAGCATGACTGCTCATTTCGCTCCTTGTTTTGCCCCTGTCTCGCACTTCCTCTCACTGACTACTCTCACAGGAAATGCACGCCATAATAGTACCACCCTCTTCTCCCGTCCTCCCATTTCTAACTGAAGGAATGAAACTGACGCGCCTCTGGCACAGGTCAAGCCCCTCCCCGCTGGGTGTCGGCTCACTGCCCGCATTCGATGTACGTGTGCCTTTTCACCATCCTTTCATGAATCCGTGAGATACTGCGCTGACGTGGTTATTGTAGTCCTGCCACTCAGGAACCGTGTCCGATTGGTACCCGACCTGCCCTACATCGTGCGTTGCCTCCCCCCCATTCTCATGTAACTTCCCCGTCAGTGCTCACCCTCGCGTAGTACGACTCCCACTGGCGCCTTAGACGCCGGCAAGTCTCCGCCCATGCTCGGGCGCGCAAGGCGACGCCCGCGGACGTGATCTCGCTCTCGAGGTGCAAGGACGGCCAGACGAGCGCGGACACGTTCGCGGGGGGCGTGGCGGTCGGCGCGGCGAGTCATGTGCGTGTTCTTCCGTGTTCTTCCTCTCTCTCCTCAGTCCCCATCGTTCTCCTCGTCTACCCTCCTTTCCCTCCCCCCTGCGCTTTAATTTCGGCTCGCTGACGCTCGGACAGGCATTTATCAAAGCCATCGGTACGTACCTCTGCTACGCTGATATGCCGCGGAGCTATGGGTGGAATAGAGATGCACCCGAATCAGTCGTACCAGGAGATTCTGCATAATATCCGGTGCGTCTACCTTCATTTCCTCTTACCCTCTTCCCTTTCTATCCCGAGAATCAGAGCTCTTCTTTTCTTTCTTGTATGTATGTGAGAGAAAGAGAGAGCTAACGCGTGCCGCACACAGGATTATCCTGCACCCCAAGTTCAGCCAGAAGCCGCAGCAGCTCGCATCCCATCGTGCATCCCTGTTTTTCCATTCACTCATTCTCTTTCCCTCCTCCCGTCCTTCCTTCCCGCGTTCATAACTGATATGGCGGTAGGACACGTCGTTGCGGTTCATCATGTGATTTTCACCTACATGTAATCTTCCTTTCCCAGATATTTTTATTGCTTTAGCGATGCGATGTAGCTCTTGCTGTCATGTAGTTTATCTCTCTGTGCCAAAAACAAAGTTTCATCTCCAGAGATCGGTCGGGGAGCGGCAAAGTGAGGCTTTTGAAACGATTCATCAAAGCAGCTGTGATGAGCCCGATATTGGTTGAATGTCAACCACAAAGTCGGAGTATGCATGTCCCGGTTAATCGTGCGGTTTGCGTCGCAGAGGGCACAGAAGGACGCAGATGGGGGATGTTCTCGCTCGTCTCTTACGCTGGAACATAAGCCCAGTTTGAAAGAATTACAATTACAATCTGAACGTCCCAGAATCGACTTTACAAAGTACAGAAATTTCCCCGCTGTCTCATGCCGGTGTCCCCCAAGGGAGCCCGATCAACTTGGTCCCACTGATCTCATCCCTGTGCAGTCTATCCAACCCTCCCACGATGCCCTCCAGCCCTCCCGGTAAATCCTCCACGCGGTTCGGCTGCCCAACGCATCAGTTACCTGTAAAGATTTCTCGACAGCTCACAACGTACCACAACGAGCCCGTCCGCAACCAGCCCCGGCAGGTACTCCCAGATCACACGCCCGAACGCGCGATGCGTCGGCGGGTGCACGGAGCCGGCGACTGAGAGTACGCGCTTCGCGTCCGTCGGCGGCACCGCGGCCGGGAGCACGGTCACGAGCGTCCCGCCCGCGGCAAGGATGTCGAACCCTGCCTGCTGCGCATCCTTAGAGCCGACCGAGTCGAACACGACTGCGATCTCAGCGGCAGTTATCGCCTGCACCGCACTGCGCAGCTCCGCGAGCGGGGTCGTGGCGCGGTCGACGACGTGCGTCGCGCCGAGGGGCGTGAGGTACGACGTGTGCCTGGCGGAGGCGTACACGATGAGCGGGGAGAACCCTGCAAGCTTGAGGAGCTGGATGGCTAGCGCTTCGTCAGTATGGGTACGTCGGTGTTGCAGTATGGAAGACGCACCGAACTGCCCCGCGGACGCGCCGCCGCCAATGACGACGGTGGGCTGGCCTGCATAGCGCGCTTTCCGGTCGAAAGGAGATTCGAGCCCCGCACCGATGGGCTTGGGTCCGAAGAGCCCGATGGCGGCCGAGTCAAATGTCACGGGGATGCTCGCAGCCTGTGAGTAGGTGATGTTGGCGGGGATCTACAGGCCGGGGAGTTTTAGCGCGTTGGTGTGGTTCAAGTAGGGTGAGTGGTACCTTCCCAGCGATCTCAGCAGGGATCACCGCATACTGCTGGAACCCTCCCAAGTTGTTGTCGTGGTATGCCCCCTGGAAGAATCTGCAAAGGATTCAGCAGCAGCTGCGTACTTGACGAGGGAGAGACGCACACCCTATCGCCCCTGTTGAATGTGCCAACGCCTTCTCCCACACCCTCGACCTCCCCGGCGATGTCCGAGCCCAGCACAGCGGGGAACCTCTCGATGAAGACTCCGTACGCCTGGATCTTCCAATCGACGGGATTGAGGCCCGCAGCGCGCACCTTCACGAGGAGTTCGCCCTTGCCGGGTGCAGGGATTGGGCGCGTGCTGAGTACGAACGGACCTTGCTTGGACTCGAGGACGAGGGCTTGTTGGGACATAGTAGTGCGGGGAGGCCTGTGCGTATCAAGGTTCTTAAAGTATGGTGAAAGGAGCTCCCACACACGCTGATTAAGACGCCATCTTCATCTGACAAAGATTTGTATACGCGTACGTAGGGTCCGCTGACGATTGCTTTGTCTCTCCCCCCTACGACATCACGTGATGGACTTCGTGCCACACCATTAAAGATGATACGAAGTCCGCAGGCACATCCCGGTTATTTTCTAGCTTTAATACTCACAGCCAATCTGATTCATTTCGTTTCTGGGCTCAACCAATGCTCTGCAAGATATCGCGGCTCTACTCTCACTACGGACTTCACGGCTTTCCTCTGAATACTGTCGGTGCGTTTTCTGAATGTTTCCGGGCTGATGCCTCTCCAGATTGCGTTGTAAGACTATTTCACGCTGCCTTCCTAGGTCTGCGCTCGCATTTCCACAACCTACCCGTTGCTTTAGATATTTTTGGTGAGATTCTCACCATCTTTCACTTTCACCCGGGCTCACACCACGCACAGATTACTGTACTAAATCTGTTTCCCCGTCGGCTTGCTTATTGGTGCAGCCTTTTTTCCGTCCCCCATCATCATCCCTGCCTCTGACCCCGTCCCAAATGTTATACTCCCCTCCATACGGTTCTGAATGACCATCCTCGGATATATCAAGATACTGCAAGCTTCAAGTTGACTCTCGCCCGTCACTCGGTAGCTGTCCTGCCCCCTCAAGACGCTGCTGAACAACCGTCTTCGATGAATCAAACGTGGCTCATCATACGGCGACCATCAAGAGCAAGGACTACCACAGCATCGCTCGAAGCTCAATCGCAACACCGCTTGACGCCTGCTGCGCACCTGCCCTGTTCAATCGCACCAACCAGCGGCTCTCCATCGAACCGGTGCTTAATTGCCCTCCATGACGCACGCCCTCCGCAACATCAGACAAGTACCAAGCCCCTCAAGGTTCAACGACCGAGGATTCGAGACTACGGAATGCTCAGTTGCAACTCCAAGCGCAATCGACGCAAGATTGAGTGAAGACTTCTGGAGCTTCATAGAAATGACCAGCTGCTGCTTGCGAGACTGCAAAACTCCGAACAAGATCTGTTACTGCCGCGATTCCTGGCGCTCAACTCGTTAGACACCTTCATTCTGATACCTCTGCGGCCCATCATCCCTGTTATTGATTGAGGTTTTGTTCCGCTCCGTTTGTTTCTTCTGCTTTTTGAGCTGACTTCCTGCCTGCAGTTCTGGTGGTATCGGCACTCAGGATAAACTCTCCGTTGTTGATATAGGAACCAGTAAAGAAGAGGAGCAAGGTGCGCTTCTGTCTTCGCTGCCTTTCATACAACGTACCCGATTTACCCTCCAGGTCAGTTTTGCTCAGGTCGACTCACCCTCTGTGCGCGCTCTCGGGTCACTCCTCTCATGGCTGTACGCTGACCTCTCCCGCCTACGTGCGTCTAGGGATATCGAGTGAGTTCTCCTTTCAACATTCAACATTAATTTGTTCATTTCCATCGCAGTCTGCTTCGCCAGCGTTCCTCGGATGCTTCGGTGATATCCATAATCAGTCGTTGTCACTAGACGAAGTACTTATTGCCTATGTCTTCCAGCACGATCTCCCCGGCTATTACATTTTAACTGCTCTCTATCTTGCTCGGCGGCTCCTCACTGCGAGCTCGTCGACCACGAACAGGTCTGTACAATTTGGCGTAGGTACCATTTCGGTCTGCGTAGCTATATCGTAAAATATATACCCCAACTCTGGCGATGAATTCCCGGCGTCGTCTTACGTAGGGCTCTCTTGAATTTATATTTTTGGGGACTATCGAAAGTTCGTCAGCGGGCAAGCATATGCCGGAGCGAAGCGAAGGCAAGTCTTGTGCAATTTGAAAGCTTACTGTTGATGTGGCCACCTCGGAAGCAGCCGGCCGTCTCTCTCTGAGTTAAAGGTACTCGATGCTCTTTCTGTGAAACTGGGGATGAAGGTGACCGAGACAAACTTCAGTCTGCAAGGAAGCTAGCTACGGTGGCATTGGGGGATCACCCCGATGAACGTACCACGGCGACCGTAAATTTCGAGGTCGCAAAATTTGGGTGTACAAGAATATTAAAGAACGATCCCACAAGTACTCGTAACAGTATTGGCATTGCGTGAGCTCCCTGTGAATCCTGTCCGTCTGGGACGGCATCTTGGATCTGATAACGAAAGGTCGGCGTCTGTTAGGACTTGGTCAGGACGACTTTATGGCTTTTCAGGCAGATTCACTGTTTGCTCTGAGAGACGGTCTTCAGATGACAAAATGTGCGGTTCCAGCGAAATCGGACTCCTTATATACGTATGTTTCCGGGCCCGGCCCCACGGCGCCCGAGCCGTGTTCGGTTCCGACGTTCTTGAGGATAGAAGGACACGTAAAACTAAAGCGGCCGATGAATCATAGAAGGGGCTAAGTTCATGTAACGTTTGCAACTGAGGGATTAATGTTGTGGACAATCGACGATATTTGTGGATTGCTTGGTGGCTTGTGAGAACTAGGGTCCCGGCCCCTTCAATCGTGACTAAGGATCGGAGAATGGTCATGACTTGTTGTGGAGTGCACCATACCTGCCCCCAACAAGGCTAGTGTGCCGTGGGATCCTTTTCTTCTGTCAGCGTTATAAATGATCTGGGTCATTTCTGCGCTCACAATTATGAGCAAGGTCATATTTAATCATAACTCCTCCTCGGACGCAACGCCAAAATGGAACTCGGAATCGGTCGAGGCTAGACAATGGTTAGACCGGTGACCGTCTGTCTATCGAAACTATGTGGGTGAGTTGTGTCGATAGACAGACCGGTCGATCTGAGTTTGAATTGCCGATGCAAAATTTTTACCAAAAAAGCAATGGCCAACTCGCTCATTTCTCAACGAAATTGAGGGATTCTTTCTCTTGGTATGACTATTTGGCGCTGAAATGAAGAATCTGTAACTTTAAGAGGGATAAATCGAGTTTTGAACGTGCTAGACGTTAACTTGTCGATTTTGTTGTTGCTTGTCTCTGACGTCACCCGCTTCGCATCAGCAAAATGTTTCGCGTCTGGCAGGGTGTGGCGGGGCGTGGCGCCACGCCTGCCAGACCAACCACACTCCCACAAAACTGTGTGGGGCCATAATGACCTGCACTGGACCACTATTCGAAAGTGGCCCCACAACGTCGCCAGAACTTCTTAGTGTCGCCAGTAGTTAACGTTTCCCACACCAATTATATTGCTATCGCACGCAGAATGAAATAAATTGACCAATATTGATTACTACGAATACATACAAACCGCGTACAGTAAAAAAAAGACTGCCGACTGCTGGAGGATAAAGCACCGCCATCGAAGCGGGCCCATCCAAAGTAGGCACAAGCCGACTGAGGACGCATCAAGGAGAGCGATGTCGAGATGGATGGGACACCTGTGGAAAGAAATACGATATCAATTGCGCTGCGAGAAGATATATAGATAGTTCACGTACTAGTAGTACCTTCAAACCGGAAAACGCGCTCCGCTTCTGCGAAGGAATACGGAATTATCGAGTCCACAGCAGTGGCCATTTTACTTCGCGGACGTGGGTCTCCGGCACTCTGGATTGAAGTCGGCGCTGATGGAGCTTGAGGAGATCCCACGAAGGAGAGGCTTGCGAGCAGCCACACGTAAATACATGCCAGGGAAGGTACTACAAGACTTGCTGCGCCTTGAAGACAGTCAAGAGCATAGAACGGGGTACTCGGCTTGAGGAAAATATGGTTTGCGATGACCTTTGAGCAGGCTTGCGATGGTCTTGAAGCGCCATGCTTGCGTGTGAGTGGAGGACTTGAGGGTCAAGTTGAGGGCCTGAGAGCATGAATCTTGAAGGCTTGAAGACATCCCGCAAGGTATTGGGAGAGTATCAACACCATGGGAGGCGAAGGGGAGGAGGGAAGGAAGATAGTGGAAGAGGGAAGAGATGGCGACGTAGCATCAACAACAACAACCACCACCACTACCACCATCACCCTCGGTGGATTGTCGTCGTTCCGGCCGCATCGAGCATCGGGCACTCGGTTGCCGCCGTAGGCCATCTGCCCAGGACCGTCTGCCGCTGTAGACGAGGTTTCGGCACCCCCATACAATGATTACCGACGAAAACCCATCACCCCCATGCCCATCCCAGCCGCGCTTTGATCCCCGCGCCGCCCCGCGCTCGCAGATTCCACGCCATACGATCACAGCGGCCCACGCTCACATCCCGTGCCGCCTGCGCCCGTTACCGAATCGGCAGCAGATCCATTCGGGCCCATATCGCGCTGTCAAAACGGCTTGATTTCATCGAAAAACGCCTACAGCAGCTTAACGCGCGCCTCCTACTCTTTCTTGACTCCACCACCCTTATCCCATTCGCCGCGCTCACCTCCATCGCTCACGCATCCAGCGCGCATCCAGCCTCTGTCGCGCTCGGGTAGCCGCTAATCGCTCCCACACCCTCCACGAGATATTATCGCTGTCTTCGACCCTTCTTCATGCCCCTCTGAAGCTCGCGCCCCCTCCCGCCACGCCCTCGTCGATTTCGATGGATGATCGCACGATCACGTGGTACTAGCTATTTCGGCGCACTCCGTTTCTATTTATTTTCCGTTTCCGTTTCTATTCATTCTGCGTTTCTGTTTTACATATGGCCCGCCGGGTAGTTTACTACTTCAGTCATGTACTTGATATAGGCGGTGTTCACAATAGTAACAACCATCCATCACGTGTGTAATGATGGACTTCCCGATGGATTGACGCGGGACCCGGCAGAACCCACGCCGCGGCCCGCCCCCCCCCTTGCTTTGGACAATGCACTCACACTATGCTTGCGCCCCAGTTCGCAATAATATTCGCTGCCCGATGTGCGTGGGCTTTTTAGTATTGGTTTTGCACTGTGTGCGGTGCCTGAAGCAATTACGCACCAATAGCGACTACAAGTTGGATTCGGACGGCAATTCACTTCAGAAGGATTCAAATACATGTTTGCGAGTAGGATGGAGGGTCATAAAGGTTCATTTTTGGTTTTAGAATGGGTTAGAAAAAATGGCAAATTGCAAGAACTGGCAGGTGTGGTGGTATGGCGCGTCTGGAGCACAGCCGCTCCCACACCGCCAGACCCGCGCCAGACTGCCACACGCGCCACACGGAAAACATTTTGCTGATGCGGGCACCCGGTCCGCAATAACCTTTTTTGGTAAGATTTTTGTATTGGTGATTCAAACTCAGATCGACTGTTCTGTCTTCAACAGGCTTGCCTTTTGAACGACAGAACAGTTACTGGTCTAGACAATGGTTCGCGTCCCCATGTGCATGAGAGGGCGGGCAACAATCAAACTGGAGGATCAAGATCGATCAGCTGAAAGATTACAATATTAGTGATACAATTAATGTAATACTGGGTGACTTCCCATAAGGATTAAAATATACTTGAGCTTGCTTGAAGGTGCCAGTGATGCCATCAAATTGTGAAATATTCAAGTTGTCCGCCAACGCGCCGAATTTCCATGAGAAAGAATTAAAAAACCAAGGTTGTGTTCGTCTTTGAACAAGGGCCGGAATGAACTCCGGCAGGAAATGGGAGTCTTCTCGATTTTTCTTGAAGTCAATCGGCCACTGGGTAGCTCGGGAGGAGCGCGGAAAGTTGCCACCACCACCCAAAACGGTTTATTCGTTTAATGATAATCTAGAGGGGGGGTAGGGACCCCTCCTTCAGATTATAATAGATTCGCATTATATCGTGTCTGCTTTTGGGTGCCCGATTGATGGGGTCCCGACAGCTGCCTCGGCAAAGCACTCAGATATTCCCCAGCAATATTTTAATACTTACAAGCGCTCGCCGGCGCTTCGCGCCGGCTCCCACTTCTGCCGGAATGATATATTAAAAGCGGAGTTTAAAAGCTTCAGACGGACGGACAGGCTTAATTTTATAAATAGGGAGATGGGAAGTCACCCACTAGACTCCGACATACGCCGATGACGGCGTGCAGTAAGAATAATGGAAACATCAATCAATAATCATAATTTTCCCATTATATTACATTATAATTGAATGTACTCATAATGTATCCAGAGCACGCTACAAAGATTTGGAGGACACAGAAAGTTTCGTATGAGCAGGGCTATCCATTTCCGGGGAGCGCACCTCAAAGAGTGGCCCAGGAAATTTCTCCGGAATTTTTCTTGGCCTGGCAGGTTGCTATTGTTTCGGCCCGGTCTTCCTAGCACCCCTCCCTCGAGTATGGAGAGCTTTCAGGCATCTAGCTTAACGACCAGGGCAGCAACGGTAATTCTGAACAGGGTGTTGACTTTGGTGGACGGGATCAATCGTTCCGTGATTGCGTGCATTGACTTGCATCTTAAGAATGGTAGCTCTGGCTTAACGAGTGCAGGGAAAATCTGAATCGACAGTTCTCCGTGAAATTTCGCTGGCTATCATCTGAGCGGGTCGAATTGGAAAACACTTTTTAATTGAGCTCAGGGTGTTGAGCACGGAAAATTAGGTCTCCAAACCAAGTCACGTTTTGACGGCAGCTTGGCGCATCTTCCGAGCCCGGGATCGCGTTGATGCGTTAGTTGGGACCTTGTTTGTGTCCGCATTTACGCCTGGAGCATGCTACAAAAATTTGGAGGACACAGAAAGTTTCGTATTGAGTCAGTGGATGTGGGATATCAAAGGACACTCACAGGTTCCCTGGCAGTCCTCCGGGAAGTCATCATCCACAGCCGCATACAACTTGTCGACATATGTATTCCCCCCGGTGTCTGAATTAAGCTCTCGTACCACCTTCGACCGAGATGGCGAACCAGCGTCCCGCCGGCCGTACTAAGTTCGAAGTCCTGAAACGAGTGGGGCGCAGTGGGCTGCACATTCGGAACGGACCCCAGTCTTCTCGTTGGCTACCAGCTTTTCTTCTCCGAAGGCGGCGTACAACTGCGGGACACCGGCCTTCCACGTGAGACCCTGAACCCCCCGCTTCAGAGCACGATCCACCTTCTCGGGATGCCGCGTTTTGTCAGGGTCGTTCTCGCGGTTTTCAAGCGCTCCGCAGACCCGCTTTTTGCCAGGCTGCAGGAGTCGCTGCACCTCAGACCGGTCCTTCAGGAGCGCAATCTCGTGACACAGCGGGACGACGTGCGTGCCGCGTGGCACGGGCAGTGGACAGAGGAGAAACCGGGCTTTGTGCTCACGGTTCCGCACCCCCTGCCCGCGATCGAGTGCGACACGGGCGACCGCGCCGGCCTGATGAGCTCCGGGTACACGTTGATAGGGACGGGGTGTGCACAACAAATAATACTCATTTTCAGGAAAGGTGATAGGGGATTTCCGCTCCTTCATTGTGAATATTTCCGATGTGAGACTTGTATGTCGATGGTCAGGAAAGCAAAATTGGGATAAACGGCTGTGAACCCATCGTCGCCTCGACCTCGAACGTCTCAACGTAGGCTCGTAACCAGCCTGCCTACTATCCGCAACAATTGGGCGAGCCAGGTTGCCGTAGGCAGGCTGGTACTTCTTGGATTTGTCAAAAGGGCGGGGCCGGAGTTTGAAATTTATGTGGCCTTTTGAAATTCTATTCATTTCTGTTTCAATTTCTAAGCTGTTTTTTCTGTTCAAGTTGGATAAATAAATGATAATTATATGGCTTTCATTGTGTCGCTTTAGAAGTCCGGTATTCCGGCTTCGACGGTTCCTTTCGGACTCCTAGCGCCATGTTCGACGGGGGAGAGTGTGTTGACCTGTTTCTAGATCTGCTCGCTGTAATCCTTCCTCGCAAGAGACTATTCAATCCCACAATAATGACCAACGGGGCGTTCGCAGACACATTCCGCATCTTCACCAACGGCCTACAAGGCAGGTCAACAGTAGATTCATTCCAAGTCCACTCTGGCGTGCGGCACGCCGGACAGGGGACGTGCCAGGGAATAATTAATCATGGTCCAATGGCAGCCACGGTCACCGGTGATTCCGCCGAGGAGAATATAGATCCCCATCTCTACCCCTTCTCGTATTTTCAGCGTAATAACTTCTCGGTAATCTCATGTAAGCTTCCCATCAAAATTTAATGTTGTCGTTCCGAGCCTCCACCGGAAAACTTGGCTGGAAGAGTTTTACTTTATGTATCCATCAGACTAAAGAGAAGGGAGGGATGAGCGATGATAACTATGGAGAGAGAACAATAGCAAATGTCAGAGCGAAGGTGATGGTGAGGCAAAGATTGTGAGAATCAAGGTGTGCGAATGAAGTTGGCGCCCTGCGACGCGGAGGCCGCTTCGCGTCTCTGGTTCAGAACGGAGGGCTCTGCTGGCAACACGAACAGTTGCACAGAGACGGTTCGGAACGGAAGGCGATCTTGACGATGGAAGTGGGCTCCCGGGACTTCGGGAAGTCGGAAGCCTGAAAACACCAAGCGTAAGCGACAGAACCAAAGAGGGAGTGCAGGGTGGGGCCTTAAAAATCTACCAGCGAGCTCAAAGATGTGAGCCAACACATCGTCAACTAGCCTTGAGATTGGGGACGCGGAATCGGCCATGAGCGTTCAGCGAAAAGTGTTATGCACTGCCTCCACTCAATTACTGAAAAGGGGTTGGGAAGAAATCCGGTTTATTGATAAAAACTATTACAGATTCTAAACGCCTCCTGCCAGACAAGCTTACGGACGTTCATACTACGTGAAGAGACATCTACGACGGTTGTCAACTCCCGATCAAGTATGTCAATCTGAGCGGCGGAGAAGGGGCAGTTGGGGGGGCTCACACAGCACCTCTGAAAGGTCTTGAATGCTCGGTGCGAAGGGGTTTTGGTCGTCCCACTCCTGCGGGTTCTGCATCAGATGATGATGCATGAGGGTGGGATTGTCGACGACGTCCCAGTCAATGCCGTATGTGCTGGGGTCCGCAACCTGCTCCCCGGACGGGATAACCACTCGCTCGAGGCTGCGAGGACCATCCTGCAGCATACTGAAGAGGAAGATGTCGCGGGGAGACCGACTGCGCTTGCCACGGATCGTAAGGTTGTGTGAGTTCCAAGCCTCGGCCCATTCCTGGGAGTCCTCGTTGATTCGGTGCAGGAAAAGGTGGTGGAGCAGCCAGATGTGAGCGGCGAGGGTGGGGTTCAGGCCGTGATTGACCTCGAGATCGACGAAGAACATCTTCCACTTGTAGCCAAAGCCGTGCGTGACGTCGTACCAGAGGCGCTCAATGCGAGTGCTGTTGACGCTCCTGCATTGTGGTGGTCAGGCGACTGGATAGAAGAAAGGAAAGGACATGTTGCGCACCTGCTCCAGATATAAGACCCCCGCATGACACCGCGCTCCGTCTCAAGAATCTATATGAAGTTTGCTTAAACAATTCCCGTCTCAACACAAAATCCGACTTAATCACTGATTGTTTAAACAGGCTGTACTGTGACCCAACCCCAATGCGTTCATTACTACTTCCTTCCGACAACAGTGCGAGGAAGGTGTTCAATCAGTGATTCTGGATTAGTAAAACAGTGTTCAAAACACACCGAGCAGCGGGGAACCACCAGCTGATTAACAAAACAGCGTTGAAACTAGCAAGACCAAGATCGATTGAATTACCAATCACCATGGGGGAGGCGGCGGATTAACAAAACAGTGCTAAAATCGCACAAGGAACCTACCCGGGACTCGTTGAATCGCGACAACAGTCCGGTACTGCTTCCGGCAGACTTGTCCACTCACTGCATCCACGAGATTGGTCAATGTGAGCTGGTTGAAGGCTGCCGTAAATGCAATGTCCCAGGCTTGGGCATTTCGGAAACATGAGTGATTGTCGAGATTTGCTGAAAGAAACAGTCAGCCATATCGGTGGTCGGGAATTGTGCCATTCACCGTGTCCTACCCAAACTGCGATGTGTTTCCATATTTTCAGGCTCTTCCCCGATCAGATTTGTGAGATCTATGAGCATTGTCCAGCCGCTCTGGCCAAGGGTACTCGCAGTTGTTTAACTTGGAAAGGTGATAAGAAAAACGAGGCATAAATGTAAAGCAAAGAACAACGAAACGAGGTTGAACAAGATTGAACGTGTAGATGATAGACATGAAAACGAAATGAGGGTGTGAGGAAAGACTGACCGAGATCCAAGCGTCCATGACAGCGTCGACGTTCATCCGGAAGTTGTATGTCGAGGAGCTCTTGTAACGGATCTAATATGATGGAACCAAAGATCTAGGAGAGATCAACAGAGTAATACATGAAAAGCGATAGAAACGAAAAGGGAAGAATCTGACTTGCGCGTCTCGAGTGCCTTGAATGGGAAGAACTTGCCACTGGTGGTTGGGTCAGTGAACACGGCAGCAATGAGTTGAAGAAGTCAAACACGACCCGGAGATCCGAGATACTGACGCTAGAAAGGTCTGTTGAGAGGTTGATGCACCACGGCAAGTCTTGATCCTGATTTCGTCGGGTCAGCGGGCATGGCAGCGAGATTGAAGTGTACGTGTTGATGGCGGTTTGAGCCGTGTAGAGGTTGGTCGAAAAGTGGAAATCTGAAAGAAAAAAGGTCAGAACATTGAGCAGGAGGAATGAAAGTAGGACGAGTCGGGGATAGACTCGAAGCAAGTTGAACTGAATCAAAGGTGAAAAATGCAAAGATACGGACCACTCGCTCTATGAGGTGCCCTATGTCTGCGCTCGAGTGGGAGTGCTCGAGATTCGCCGGCCGCCAACTAGCCCATAAACACCTCGACAGGCACAGTTGTGTCCTGGATAACCGTAAATTTGCCGACCACTACTCATTGGTCCTGGTCTTTCCTGGTGCCCTATTGCATATCCTCTTCAGTGAGTAATTGGATGAGCGGGAATATGGACAGCACACCTGACTAAATTCCGCCGTATCCGATTATAGCTGCGCCGGGAAAGAAGCGGTGAGACCAAAAGGCTCACCAGAGGGTTTAAAAGACCTTGGAATATTTTCACAACGATTTGGAGACCAAATACAGGCGATTTCCGGCGGCGAAATTGAGTGTCTTACAGAACTTGAGGATGGGGAAGAGGAGACCTGAGCTGTAGAGGTGCCCTGTGTAACGCACCGTAATCCTCCCTCGAAACCGGGGATCAACTTCCCTGGTTGATAAATTTGAAACAAAGATCTTGTGGATCAAATTGAAGGTTCGGACTCCCTGTTTTGGTTCAAATCAGCGCAGGGTCGAGAAGACGTGTGCGGCAATTTTCCGGAGTACGAATGCAGTGAATGAAGCATCAGCTAAAGACAAATTTAACCGCTAATGTACCCAACCTCCCACCGTTGGGTTGCATATTCATGAAATAATACTTCTTAAGTCCTTCGTGCTTCTGAAGTTCAGCCAGTTCTGAAGATTGGTTGTATTCGATCAAATATGACTGATGTGAATGAACTTGGTTCAGACAATCCGCGGCCATCTTAGCATGGAAATTTCGGATTGCAGGCCCCATCCATGATGGAGCTTCAGCTATCTGATTGAGAAATGCTGGTGTGGAACCATATTGCGCAGATCTCCGTGTCAGGTTAGGTTTTTGCCATTTGGATCCGATCCATCACCCTTAGGTTGTCAGGGTCGGGGTAATGAGATCAAAGAGAAATAAACCTGAAATAGATATGAGGCAACCGACCCTCAGGGTCGCTGGACAGACATCAGTTGACGAATTAATTGGAAACCGTTTCCGTCAACCACTTTGATATCATCCATCCGATTCTCCTTTGCATCCCATCTCGCGCAGCGCTGAAGCCATGGATTTCCATCTACGAATGTCTGTTAATTGAACGGAGCGTGCCATCTTGGTCGGAGAGCAGTTCAGGATCTGTATGCGAGAAATAGTCACATGGTGGGGATTTAGAGAGAACCGGTCGGCCACGGACGATTTGGAGGTGCTAAGCCGTAAGTATTGAACTAGAAGGTGATAATGAACACTATCTGGGTGTGCTGGTTATTCCTGTCAAGCTGAAGACGAATACACCAGCACCTTTTCATTTCAAACTTGGTGCAATAAGTCACCTTGCTACTGAATGATCCCGGGGTCAAACCAGAACATCCTCGTTCGACCACAGGACTGTACCGTAGGATACAAAAATAGCATTCGACGTCAACTGAGTCCTCCAGAGCAGGTTGAATTGGTTGTTGACAGTCTCCTTGAGTCCTCAGTCACTCTGGAATGCTGCCATGTATGGTGGTAAACGAGCACAGCAGGACAGCCAGCAGATGGCGGGAAGCAGGCAGAGAAGACAGGGTCGACAGCATGGCATGATCTTTCCGGTCTGATAAACATGAAACAGGTGATTCGCGTCTACCTCAATTAGTACGGTTTATGAGCCCTGAACAGATTAGCGTACAGTATCGAATCGGGAATCAATGGGAACAGAAGTCCAACTACTCAATATGGCGGTAATTGGTGGAACAAGAGGGCTTGCGCGCGGTGTTTAGCCCTGGAGAACAGTGCAATCCCTGCATTTTCAATGTTCAACCAACATTTATTGATTGGGGCATTTAATCCTCCCTGAAATGTACTGTAAATATCATGAGACACTTGAGTTGAATCTTGGTTCAACCGATGTTGAGCGGGAAGGGTAAGAATCCTCGTCAGTGACATATCGGGCGGGCCGGAAATCTCGGTCATCTCGGGCTTCTCAGTTGCGATATCTTATGTTATCTTCCACGTGCTGAGGCCAATTATTAGAGGCGTGAGTAGTCTCATGGTTTGCAGCGATTGGGAGCAAGATTGAGTACCTCGCCTCTCTTTCGGGGACAGGAGGCGGCAAAGATTTGATTACATGGCAAATATTTACTCCTGACATTGTGCCTCTTCCCCTGGTTGTGTACGCCTTCAGACTCTCTCCCATCACATTACATTCAGCGATACACCGAAGTCGCCAGTTTGAACGGGAAATTTGTATCCACCCGTTATTATAGCTGAGGATGATGATGTTGGTTTTATCTCGTGAACCAATTGAGATATCACTCCTGGCTGTTAGGCCTTTGGTTACAAGCTCATGAGGAGCTCTACTGTAGGTACTGTATTTATACTAAAATACTATTCTTCCCGTATGTTCCGGCGCGTTCCCTCCAGTTCCATATCAGTCAGCTTTTAGTCAGCACCTCGGCCATCTCTCGGGCTTGTGCTGGATTGCCAATCTCCAACACTCTCCCTCAATCCTGCACAACAAGAGATTATTATCTCTCCCTGAATCCTTCAATTCGTATGGATCCGTCATGATCCTCCAGAACCATCAAGTTCTCCAAATCGGCTTCTTCGGCAACTACGGCTTCAACCGTGATCCCATCAAAGTCTTCTTCATTCTGTGAATTCTACTCCGCTCTTCTCTTCTTGGGGTCCTAGACTGCTTCCGTGGCATTAACACGTCAGACAGTGCTTCGGGCGCTCCACAGACTCTCGAGCATAAATTAATATCTCGGTCATAGCCTGTTTTGACTCGTTCAGCGGTACTGGCCTGTACTTGCCCCCAGTCTCTCCGGGTTGGTCAGAGGTGTGCCCCGTACTTAACGGTCTCTTCTTCGTCTATATCTCTTCCACCTCTTCGTCTCCCTCCCTGGCCCTCTCTCTATGGCGTGTGATGTGATGTGGAGGACGAGTGTGGCTGTGAGTGATAAATATGAGCTTGTGTTGGTTTTATCTCGTGAACCAATTGAGATATCACTCCTGGCTGTTAGGCCTTTGGTTACAAGCTCATGAGGAGCTCTACTGTAGGTACTGTATTTATACTAAAATACTATTCTTCCCGTATGTTCCGGCGTGTTCCCTCCAGTTCCATATCAGTCAGCTTTTAGTCAGCACCTCGGCCATCTCTCGGGCTTGTGCTGGATTGCCAATCTCCAACAGATGAGCAACTGATACGAGCCAGAGGCCCAGCGTGTATGAGCGCACAGTTCAATCAACACAAGGATCCAAATTTTCAGGGTCGCCAATCAATGGGCAGGAATTCACGTCATTTAAAACATCAAGCGCGCCATGTCGACTCCTGCGGTTATTTCTGTGAATCATCAGAAACAACCTTGAAACAGTGATTAGATGCCAACCTTCCAGGGTCGCTCCATGCCGGCACGATCTGAGTCTGGAACATCAATTGTCTCCTTGCCAATATGCCTCTCGTGTTTCGCCCCTCTCATTCTCTTGTTTCCCTCTCTCATCCTATCCAACTTGCTATTCTCTTTGTCTCTTGAGCTTCAGCTCTCTTGAACAGCCGGTTTTGCAATTACATCGACTGAAGTCAGGACAATCGCATGCAGACTCAGTGGACATCAGCGCCATGATATGTGGTAAGAGAAGAGACTTTGACGTCCGCACCTGTGCTCCCTAATGGGCATGAACACCAACTCTCAGCTCGTGACGGGACTACTGGCACGATAAGCGCGTCTCGCCTCTCTCTCCATCCTTTTTGTCTCGCTCTTCTCCCACTCCTTTGGCTCCCTCGCCCATCAAATCAACCGATTCTCCGGCATTCATGAAACTTCCACACTCAAGCCTCTCCCCCATGGTTCCAGCGATATAGCATTCATAGGCGAGTTTCTTCACTGCATGAATGGTTCATCTAAGAGATCAGCCACTGAATGCCTGGGAATCTGCGAATTATCGAACCCACGGCACATTCAGTCTCGAAACACTTCCTCATGGTGGGTGACACCTCATCAAATTAGTTGTAAGTGCTTTCCAATAACAAGTCGACAACAAAGCCTGAGTTCCGGACCTGATTGTAGATCTTCAGAATCAACCCAATTTGTTCAAATGATCTCGTCGGTTTGAACCATAGTCTGATTTGTACTGTTTTGGTATCCTCGGTTTGATTATCACCCATTGCCATCTCTCTCGTCTTTTTGCAACTGGCATTAAACACTCCCTGGCAAGCTTGCTTTGCGCTGGTTTGTTAATCTGTGAGCCGATTATCTCTTTAATCCTCTCACGCTTCTCTGTCACACTGACCTTGAAGTTGGTTTGATTCGACGCTGTTTTGTTAATCTGACTTTGATGAACACCTCAGGTCTCTCTCTGGGCCGCCGATTTGAACACTCCTTCGTTAACCCACTGTTCAAATAATCAGCCAGACTGTGTATTTGAATAATGATGCTGTTTTGTTAATCTGTGTTTGATTAACACTGCAGGTCCCTCTCTTGGTGCTACCGATTTGAACACTGCTTTGTTAATCCACTATTCAACTAATCAGCTAGACAGTGTATTCGAATAATAATGAGGATAACAATATTTGCATTGTGAGGCTGTTTAAATGAGCAATGATTAAGCAAGCTTTTGCGTTGAGACGCCAATTGATTAAGCAAACTTCATATGGTTACTGCCGTCTCCATCATCATCGCAATGAGGATGTTCTCAGCACCGTGATCACCCCGCACGCGGCTGGGGAGCCCGTGTCTATCCATCGCCTCGCGAAAGACCTCAAGGACAGTCTGCGCTGTTACTGACACGGATGCCGGTGACCAAGCGAGATTTGCCGTCAACGAAGCAATGGATCACGATCTTGAAGCGAATAAGGCCTAAGACTAAGTGTGAGAGACTGCGCAAAAGGGGCTGAGATGACAGACGTACCGTGTTGACCGTTGTGGTGCCACAAAGAATTCGCCCCCGCGACATTGTAAGGTGTGCGATGGATGACGCGCGCGCCGAAAGACCCGGGCGAGCCGTGTACCTGGAGATAGGAGGCCGCTATACGGGCGCGGGGTACCTGATACCCATCGGCATTGAGACGACCTTTGAGCATCCGCCGGCCAAAGTTCGGGAAAGTCTCGAGTATGGAGGTCAGGAGAGCGTCAAGTTCGTCGTCGGAGATGGTGGAGACAGGAGCCGTTGTAGAGGTGTAGGTGCGCGAAATGGAGCCGTTTGGCTGAGGAGTATCTGTGTAAACAGGCTCTCCAGGTTCCACAAGTCCGTAATCAATCGCCCGGCGTTGGATCGTCCTCGCCGAGACATGGAAGACATCGGCAAGATGTGTAGGGCCACAGAGCTCCAATACCTCGGCGAGGACCGTGCAGTCGATTTCAAACCGTGGTCGCCCCCGGTACTTGAGCGAGACGTGATGACGAGGTTGGGAGCGGTCGGAGGGTCTGACGACTGGTGGCGAGCTTCGTTCAAGCTGGCGACCATCTCGGTGATGGCGTGGTCCGCGGTTGCATACTCCGCTGAGGGGATTATGTCGCGATGCTGCCACAATGGTTCAGCAGACGATACCTGACTCGATAAAGGGGACTTGCCAGCTGTAAGGCAGCGTGAAACTGCAGCGCTTCGTTGACCTGGTAGCTGAGCTGAGTGTCAGCACCACGCTGTGTACGCAGCGTGCGGATAACATTGCGCTTGAGGATTTGGTATGCCTGCCTCAGGTGCTCGAGTGGCTCAGACATGGAGGAGGGAGGAGGGAGGAGGAAGATGCGGAACTGGCGGAACTGGCGGAAGTCTCACGTGGGCGCGCTGGTTGAGTCACCGTGCCAAGGATGCAGTGACAACAGTTGCGAGACATCGGCACATGGCAAGGTGATGGTTGCAATCCTGGGATCAGTCAGCCGCAGCAGAATTGGTCATTGGTGGAGCGCCAAGAGCGAGAATGATAAATAAGTTGGCTGGGGTTTTCAACATCTCGAGAAATGTTGATTTTTGAGTGAAGGCGAGATTGAGGATTTGGTTCTGGTAAGAAAACTAGGGACATCGACATTTCTATATATTTATCAACATGTTGAATCCCGAAATTTGGGCCTGCCAAAACCAAAATCAGTTTTTCGGTCGACATGTCAAGAAATGTATAGAAATTTCTCGACATGTTGACAAATGTTGACAAATGTATATATATGTTGATAAATGTCGACGAATTGACCTCTACTTGGTGGGTTTTGTCTAGTACGGACCCTCAAAAATATTGGGTTTCTGCAATGGAGAAGAATTGAGTCACTGTGTTCCGAGGGTCCGTAGACCAAGGGTTGGTCTACCCCCGTAGGTAGACATAGACAGACTTTGAGCTAGACCAACCTTGTCTACATGTGTCGACACCACTCGCTGGTGGGTTGTGTTCCTCAGCCTTGTTTGCGAAACCTGTGTTGAGCTGTGTCGATTGAAATGTTGCGGCTGATGCTTGACAGTTGATCATGATGTGATCTCTGATGTTTGGCATTACCATCAGCAGACCGTGATCACCGCTATCTCCGCTTAGCCTCGCGCAAGCCTCGTGTCGCGGTCATCGAGTGGTCATCATTTGCCCTTTGTTCACCACTCTTCTTGCGCATCTCCACTCCATCAAAACAAGACATTGCTGCTCTGGATGAAGACAATGAGGGTATGTAATGGTCACTTTCTTAAATCTTTGCCAACACATTTTATTCATCATGTTACAACTCTTTTCAGGTATTTTGTTCGTCTTTTATACTTTTTCAAAGTTGGGGCCTCGTGCAACATCAAGCGAGATTGTATATGCAAATTGAGGTCTCCGTAACATTGACGAGGTATATACTGGGGCCCCATCCATGTGAATGACTCACCGCTCATGTCTCCCTGCCGCAAAAACCCTGAAGCTCAAGCAGACAGTAATCCATCCACAAATTGTCCAATTGTTTTCTGATTCAAGCAAAATATTTCTCTGATGTCCTCAAAGCACTGCAGATGAAGGATCTCCAGCTGCTGCAGGATATAGATATGTGGTGGTCTTCAACACTCATAATGATAGACCACGCTATCCTTCTTTGCGAGGCAATTTATCCATTTTATCTTACTCGTTTGTTTATCATTTTGATAGGCTATCAATAAGTTTCTCTCGGACACCGAGTTTCAAGACCTCAAAAAATACAAACTGAACAACAAGGAGTGGGAGGCCTTGGAGGCGTTCAAACAGATATTGGCTGTATGTTTACCTCTTGATTTCATGCATTAATACATTATTCAGAGTGGGAATATAGGTACCGCACGTCTTTCAACAAAGGCTTTCAGCGGAAAAGACACCCACCCTCAGAGACACGCTTCCTGCATTCAAGGCAATGATCTCGCAGTGGGAAAAACAACAAGTTCAACATCCGGAGACTGCGCACATTGTACAGCAAGGAATCAACAAGTTGGAATTCTATCGGGAGCGGGTCAAAGATGTGCCAGCATATATCTTGTCTATACGTGAGTTCAAGCACCTTATTTCTGGGCCGTTACTGACTTGATTCCAGTTATTAACCCAGCCATCAAGCTAAGCTGGCTCGAAAAATTCCGGCCCGAACGAGTTCAAGGGGTCAAGGACCTATTCTTATGTGAGGTATGCCTACCCCATGAATATTTCCCACAGTAATCTCATAACTCACTCGCACCAAGCTTGAGGGCTACCACACCAACCCCAGCAATACCCCCACTGAATCTTCACAGGCCAATTGGGCTGACGAAATCTTTTGCATGGATACGCCGGGCTGCCCGACACGTCGCCAGAGTTTGGAAGACGAGGCCCGTGCACATTTCTTCCCGTACAGCTTCGGGTCTGTACGCTATTGACAGGTATGCTAATTTTACTTCTTTTCTTCTTCCAGTTGAACCTGACTCGTACTCATACTGCACAGGAGAATCAGCTATGGCACCTGACTATATTTGAGCTCGCTGTCGACATCTTGCCCATCCAAGGGTCAACTATCCCATGCAAGTGTGGCTTCTTTTCCAGTGCTGAGACCGACAATGTCAGGCGCAATTGTACCGTGCCTGATCTGATGGAAGCCTTCCAAATGCTCGAGTTTTCTGTCAAAAAAGGCCGTAGGCTGAATTTTGAGGTGGGTACGTCAAGAGACGAGGAGATTGCCTTGATGAAGGCTGAGACACTCGGTGTTTATACTTCAAATGATTTGAGAGTTGTTGAATTGATCGGGAAACAGGTAGTCTGATGATAGAGGCGCCAATTGTGTGTTGGATGTCAGCTATTTACGAAAGAATGGTATTCTATTGAATCCAAAGGTCATCAAATATGAGGAAGGGTGGAAATTTCACTTTCAGAGCATCTGGAATCGGGTTGAACTTTCTTTATCATATTCCTTTGATGAAGGTAATATGAGGCGGCAGCAGCTCGGCACTCTCACACCAGCAGTTGCTGAATATATGACGGCCCAACGTTGACGTTGGAAGTCAATTCGAAAGTCTGAATATCAAGCTAGACTTCAGGTTAACTGAAACCAAAGCCTGAAATTACTGGAATCACCTTCCATGTAGACTGAACCAAAATCTGAGCTGAAAGCAGTGGATTCTGCTTTGGTATTAGTTCAACTGAATACTGATTCAATATTTTGAGTGGTGGTATCAACATTGGACAAACATAAAGCTGGGAATCTTGGGTATGTGCAGTCACCAGGCGGTCATTTGCCTCTTGACAGAGGGACCTTGTCATGAATCACCCAGGTTCTACTTTTTTGCGCGACGTGTCCGTATGGATACAGACACATCTTAGCGGCACGGGACTCTCATGACACCACCACGTGACCACGTGACCTTCTCACGGTTGAAACCCAGCCTCAGATTCTAAAGCCACAGACTCGGGGAGTCTGGGCCATGGGATACAGAAGACGTTAGGGACTAGGAACCTGTACAGACGGATACTAGTCCCCGGACGCACTACGGATGACACAAAAGCGTACACGAAGTACATGAGTGGTTGCAAACCGATCGGGGTTTGAACCACTGGATACGATGACACTCAGGATTCGGAAACCCAAACATCGGGTCTCCTAAGTCCTGCGACGCCAGGGAAATCGACACAGAGGAGTCTAGGAGTATCAGCATTAACACTCCTTAATGCTGCGGTACAGGAACTGATCGCGATTGACCATGATTGTTTTAATTTATTAGAAGCCTATATAAGCTCGGTAGAATCTCCATGTACAGTAGATTCTACCTCGTCCAATCTCAGGCTTCTACCTTGGCTTGACATAGGCATTGTCTCCACCCTGCCCCGCTTCCTCCACATCATACTATGGGTTGTATCCACGCCCCAGGTTGTGTACCTGAGTGGATACCACACCCTCTTCGACTCGTTCCGGGTTCTGCCTCACATCCTGACCTACGACATACGGCCTCCTAGGGAGGACGCCGTACAACTGGTCCTACTGCTCGGGAAACACACGAGCTACTAGCATCTATCGGGTTTATCCTGGTTGGGGTTCTCGCTGGGTTACTCGCTGTTTAGCTGACCCAGAGGCCGTTGCTGACAGACCTGGGAGATATTGCCAAATATTGGACTGTCTGACGTTGATGTGGACAGGCTAAGTCTTAACTGGCATTTCAGGTTGCCCGAAATCTAAAACTGAAGCTAGTAAAACCAGCTTTGATTTCAGTGGGAGCTGATATCACAGCTTCAATCTTTGGAATCAGCTTGGAATTCAGTGCAATGCAATACTAATTTGATACTTTAGCTTTCAAGTAATGTCTCGAAATCAACATCGGATCACCCCAATGTTACATTCAAAGACATGTCGTGAGCGAAAAAAAAAGACGAGCTTCCAAGGGCAATAGTCGAAGCAATCCTTCGACATCGTTAATAAATGATTCAACACCGAATGGGTGTGGACCGTGATCTCGATGGTCGCGTTTTCGGTGTTCACAGTACATGAAGTTGAATAAGTGAAATACGGTTTACATTAGAATCAAACTGTCGACGATAGTCCACGAGTCGTCGTCGGGGAAAGGTAGACGGGGATTTTTGAATCGCGTATTATGAGCTAGATATTTTCCCGACAACCTAGCCGCAGGTCAATAATGAATAAACCCTCGGAATGAGATCATACCGAGCAAAGAAAGGATGCTACGCCATGACAGCGTCCCGCATTTGTTTTAGAGTGGCCCAGTCCGGGAGGTCAAAAAGTTGGGGAAGTTCGTCCCAAAATTTCTGCTTTGCTCGCTTATACAGACCCTTCGCCTCCTTCAAACACTTTTCGCAAAGACCCTCAAATTCCAGGGCATGCCAATCATTCTCATCCCATGCATCCAGGAGATCGTAATTGCCGGCCCAAGGATGTGTCCGGATCGCTGTCAGGCGGGCCCGATTGCATATCCTCGGATCCTTGCACGGTGAGTCCTCGATACTTGACAGGGAAAGGAACGAGAGGCTCGTAGTACAAGGTTGCAATTGGACTGAATGGGAAAAGAGACGCAAGCGATTGGTTTTTTCCGATTTTCCTAGACCATCCCACGAGGCTCCGGCGCTCAGAATGGCCCGTAAACCAGGCCTGAACAAGCTATAGTATGCATCGGGAAGCATCCATAACGCGTCAACTTCAACCAATACTTTGATCGTCTTCAAAACTCCATCGACGAACGAATGGAACGTGTATGATGCGGTTGAGCCGTCGTGGTAATCCTCAGAACATTGTGGACAGATGTTCCAATGCACAACGACGAAGGAAGTGAACATCATATTTATGAGCAAGATGAAGCACTGCAACAACAACGTCTCCTTCGGTCTTTGTCGGTGGGGACATGAAAAAACTGAATGAAGCGATCTTTAATTTATTCGAATCCTTGAGACGAACGGTGGCACGTACTTGGCGTCAAATATTGCCCTTAGAAAGACCTCCAGCTCTTTGGGATCATCGTGCATATTTACCACCGGAACACCTCCAATGGTCTCTACATCTCCTGGCACCGAGGGCTGAGGAAAGGAAAACATGTCGGCGAAGACGGAGGACTTGTCCTTCAGGATCGTCGTGAAGACGCGGAATATGCGGTTTCCAGCCCGTGGGATGACAAGATCTGCATGGAACCAAAGGCTTTCCACCTCCTCAAGCTGGACATTTTGCGTTGCGGCCGAGTCCGCCACGGAGACGACGTGCGAGGTACGAGCATATTGTTGTAGCATCTGTCTACATGAGACTAGTTTTGTACTGAGTGCCACGTAAAGTCACGGCCACGTACCGGTGCGACAGATCACACGCCAATATTTGGTGACTGGTTTTCTTGGATATGGAGCCATGAAGTGCCCTGAACAAAAGCGTAAGGATATGTCGAAAGCTTGAAGTTGGGTCTGAAAAATCACCGAGAAACACAATCTAATACTGGACAGAACAGCAATACACCGATTAACTCTAAAAACGTACCACCAAAGACATTCCAGCGGGAGTTAGCAAGCAAGTCGGTAATGTGGACGGTGAGCCGCAGTGAGCGGTCCTCGTGGGAGGAAAGTTCAACGGTCCGCATAACGAGAGATTTCTGTGTTTGTGGAATCCTACCAGCGCTCGTGTGGACCAACGTAAATCCCCATTCCCTTGTCCTTCAGCTTCGGAACAGTCCGAAATTCTAGCGTCTAATGTTTCAATCGGCCGCAAGGCAAAATGGAACTCGAAATTCAGAAGCTGCGCGATCACGGATTTGGCCTCGCATATGTAAGGGCATCGACGAGTGCAGTGAAATGATCTTCCCACGATACCCGCAGCATAACACAGAGAAGGAGTGTCCGAATGCGAGGAAGAAATGTGGGGACCCGAGTTGGTGAAGTATGTCGAAAACAGGAACAGGGGAGTAAAGTCGTAGTTCAAGGGAGGTCAGAGTAGGCATCGCACTGAGAATTGTGCGGTTAACTCCGGCCTGGGGAATGTGTCGAACAATTGAGCGCGGAAACTTGGGTGGCTGGAGCTCGTTCTAGGAATGAAAGAAAGGGATGTCGGTGAAACGGTGACCCGATGTACAATCGAGGCTAGGAGATCGAAGCTGGGGTAGAGTCGAGGAAGGCTGGGTCCAAGCCCACGGAATTTATATTTTGAACGAAAAATGCTGGTATAACAACAAACAGAAAATCGCAAAAACAGGAAGGGTGATTTACGGGCATCCAGCACCAAAGTAATTTTGTGGGGAAGGATGAAATGCGGTGTCGAATCGCGCGTCCAGGCCCTCGCTCTGCATCTTGTGAATACGCGCTCTGGGGCCACACCGCACCTTCTGGGTGTAGAAGGTGCGCATGAAGGAGAGGCGAGTTGGCAAACCGTCTCCATACCAGCGCGTCTCTACCATATCCACGAAGGTATTTATTCCGAATCCCTCGGAACCACCTGCCGCGATGTGGGTGAGATTAGGACAGATGTCCGTGGGGTCGCCTCGGATCTTCAGCGCGTCGAAGAGACCACGGGCGATGGCCTTTTCCGAGATGAGGACGAATAAGGTTGTGAGTGTGGGGATGGCACGAAGAATGTCAATGAGGTCGGAGGGCTGTGAGCATCTGTGAATGACGAGCTTGACCAAGGTACAAGATGACCGCTGGATCAATTCGTCGAGGTGGTAAATAGCCTCACCCGAGATCCACAGCTCTTGTAGCGAGGGAGCCGTGATGAATGTCAGGAAATCGCGGTTGTTGACACTCAGGTGGCGCAAATTCGGGAGTGGGAGATGCGGACTATCACCAAGCGGGACAAAGTGCCGCCCAAGGAGGGTTATCCCGCATTCTACCAGTTTCGGGCACGACCGCAGAGCCTGCAAGACGTCCTCGTGGGATCGATAGGCCCCGCGTAAGCGGGTTAATTGGGCCCATGGGAGTTGAATGTTCGGTAGAGGCAACCAGTCCAGTCTGTACCCTCCTGCAGTGGAGATAAGGACCTCCCGCAGCCTGGGCGCGATGGAGAACATGTCACCCCTGAGTGAGGGATTGTCGGAGTGGGATGGGGATGACAGAGATTCTGTAATCTCCAAGGTGCGCAGAATGGGAAGTTTCCCGTTCACAGTTCGCAAATGAGTGAAAAATGCCAGTGGTCCGCCGAATGATTGGTGCAGATCCAAGCGCACGGTTTCCCAGCGCATGGAATGGAGAGAAACGAGATTGAAGCATGCGGAGAAGCTGAAAGCCTTAAATTTGTCATCTTCGCAATTCAAAGTTACAGTAAGGGGAGTGTTGGCCGACCGGTCAAGATGGGTCTCGACCATTGTGGGCGGGTGGACCGCCTTCGCCAAAGATGAGTAGAGCGCGATGGACGACCATAGACGAGGCAGACCCAGTGCGGTGGTTCGCCACTGGCGACAGACGAGCCCAAGCCGCCATGGTGCCTGTTCAACATCGAGGTTGCCGACCCGCCGTGTCCATGGCAAGGTGAGGAAGAATATCTCGCAGAGAATCTCCGCTGGGACCCGACGCACTGGGGACGAAATAGCCCAGTGGTTCTCGAGGTTTTCCTCCTGCTCCTGAATCTGCTGGTCCATGGCAGTTGGGGGCTCGAAAACCTAGGTTTGCAGACGCTCGGTCTGCTTAGTCTGCGCTGCGACAACGTGTCGGATAGCGGGTCCTCAGCTGAGAAATATTAACATCGGATGCAGGTTGTAAAAGCGAAGACTCACGTTTTTCTGACCTGTGGGCTTCAGAGATACGTTCGGCTGCGTCCGACGTGGGAAGAGGAAAACTAGTGTGGATCCACGGTCACAGTAGTCACAGTCAGAAATGGGGATATCGAGCTGTTGAATTCCGAGAAGAATCAAAGAAGAATGATGCTCTCGATTTTGCGCGCCCATTTCTTCCAGAATGCGCTTCACATTCCTTAACGAATGACGAGTTTTGAGAGATGCCTTGTGGCTCGCACTGATTGGACGAGTCAAGCACAACTTTGATTCCTCAGCTTGAACTTTGGTTGAAAAATCACCGAGGATACTGAACAGAACAGCAATACATCAATTGACTCCGAAAACATTCCAAAAACGTTACAGTGGGAGGAAGGAAGCGAGTTGACAAAGAGAGCGAAAGAAATCAGCCGATGACAAGGAAAAACGCCTCCACCTATTGAATAGCAACGGAAAAAGTATCTGAGGAAACAGTGAGCGGTCATAGGAGAACGAACGTTCAACAGCCGCCATACCGAGAGGATTTCTGCGTCGTGGAATCCTACCGGTGCGAACCAATGTAAATCCGCATTCCCTTGTCCTTCAGCTTCGCAACGCAGTCCGAAAATTCGGGATCTAAAACCGCCACTGGGACCAAAGAAAAGTGGAACTCGAAATCTACAAGTTGAGAAATCCCGGGTTTCGCCTCCCACCTCGAGCCAAGGGCATCAACGAGAGTTCGAGTGTAATGATCCTGCCATGGTACCCTCTGGCTCGCGGAGAAAAGGGGTTTTCGGATGTGAGGGAGGAGGGCGGGGGACTCGTGGGGGTGGTGGGGTATGTCGGGGGCGATAGTGGCAGGGGAGAATCGTAGTTCAAGGGAAGTCAAGACGGGTAGAATTGTGACCATTACTACGTTTTCGTGGGATGTGCGGCCGTAGAATAGAATGCTGAAGGTTTGGACACTGGGAGCTCTTTGTAGGAATGAAAGAAAGGGGATGTCGATAAAACGGTCACTCAATGTGCATGCAAGGCTCAAAGAGCGAAGTCGGGGTAGAGTGAGGGAGTCGAGGAGCACCGTATCCAAATCCGAAGCCATGTCTAGAGTGAGGACTTCGAGATTAGCAAGGAAAACGCGTGTGGTGCGGGTAGGGGGAGTGGAATTACGAATGGAGAAGAATTCGCATCAAATGAGTCTTGAGGCGCGAAGAAGTAGGTCAAAACACTCGGCCGGAGTGAAATTGTAACCGCGAAATGAGGTCAAATTGATCCCAGTGGTCGTTGAAGAGGGACGAGGATGGACAGTCGCAGAGGTAAGGTTTGAGCGCGAAGAATGCGCAACGGCTACCGTGAAACGCCAAGTTGAGGGATGACAATGGGACGCAGCCTGCGCGGCGAAACCAATACTGCACGAGAATGGGATTGACACGATCCCAATCCCACAAGCTAATCCTGAGCGCAGCCTGCAGCCTTGGGTCTGTGTACGCTATATCCTTTTACACTTGACAGACTAGACCTAAAAGCATCGGTGCCAACCTCGCGTCCGGTCGAGCTCCATCGACTGGAAGACAGTGAAGGAAGATCTCGGACGTGATTTCGACAGGGATATGGAGAATGGGATAGATGATGCGGTCCAGCGACTCCTGAATGCTTATCTTCTCCTGCGACAACCGACGCTGTCGCTCTGGCTTCAGTCTGGCACTGAATCGTCGAGTCGTATCGGTTTCCATCTGTAGCAGCTGCAACTCGATATCGGCAAAACGGATGCAGAGGCGGACGTTCTCGCGTTTCATGGCCGTGGGAGACGCGTTCAGACGTGACTGAGATGCGTAGTGGACTGCAATGGGAGGAAGATGGAAGAAGGCAAGACGCGACGCAGGAGGTGGTCGACCGAAAGAGCCGAGTGGCGTCAGATGTGACATCGAATGTGACACTCGCCTTGCTCTCTTCCAACGCCCCAGTTTCTCATCATGAATCTGATTCAGCACCAGTGTGTCGGCCTGGAAACGCGGCTCGACGAATTTGGCAAGGACCGAAATGCCATTGAAGCGGACAAACGAGAGCACCGCCATTTCTTGGGTTTCCTCGGTGAAGTCTGTAATCTTCTACGCGCCGCCGACGCAGCAGACCCGGATTACCCGGTTATCGTGGACAGAATAAACCAGACCGTTAATAAGGGAATCAGGCTGGGATATCGATGCTGCAGATTCGAATTTATGCCCTCCTTTGCACATTCTGAAGAGTATCCGGCGCTGGAAGGGCCGCATCGAGAGGAGCTGGTTTTCTGTGCGCTTGTTCACGGATCGCTTGACAGTTTTGGCTGACTCCGATACTCTGATGTATAGCCCATCGAATGAAGGAAGTCTTGGCAGGCTTTGCGCAGATATATGCGAAGAAACACCCCAACGACTCGGGTAAGTCCGATCCCTTTCAGCGTAAGCGGATTGAAATGAAATAGCGGACGAAGATCAAGAACCACTGTACCGATTTCCCCCTCCGTGGGACACGACTCATCGGCCCCATCCGCTGAGCTCCCCGCTGTCTCGGTTTGCGGCCAAGATCTCATGTCCTGCTCCGGCTTCCGCTCTGCTCACCTCGATATATCAGGCACGGTGCGAGATTTCGAGCTCCCCCGTCCATCTACCTGTCAGTATGGCTCATAGCGGTAGCTGCATTGCGCTGCCATCCGTGGGCGGATACAAGAGCCGCACGCCCATGCTTTCTTATTATCTCCTCGATATTCCGGCGGAGGACTCTGGCCAAGACTTCCCTCTCGAACCTCGCCATGCCGAAGTTGGGCTCAGCGAAATTGCCTACTCGGCGGCCATCGACAACGAGAGAAAACTCAATTTTGTAGCGAACGACTGGCGGATCAAATCCTACGCGTGGGGTACGGGCACCGGGGAGATTTACAAGGCGGCACGTCCCACTCACACCCTTCGTTCCTCAAAATCCCGGGGCCCGTTGGCCATATTGCCTGGTGGCCGTTTCCTTCGTGCCGGTAAAGGCCTCGCCAATGTGTGGAATATTGATGAACTCGAGACGCATGGCGCTGACGGCAAGGCTCGCATTGGTAAACAATTTCGGGCTGAAGATACGATGAGAGACGACTCGGACGCGATTGAAAATTCCGCGGGAAGCGTGCCTTCTCTTGTCCTTACGTTCGCCGATTCCGACCTCGCTCCAGCGACCTGGAAGACGCACCCCAGCGTCCCCGGCGCCATGCTCTGCGGAACTGACCCCCGGAAATCCGGCGACTATTCATTCATTTCTTTGGATCTTGAGCACGGTGGAAACACGATGACGCGTTACTTGGGGTCAGGGTGAGAGATCGAAGGCATTTCCACTAGCGACGCCGACCCCACTACATTCCTAGTCAGCGCCGATGACGGTTACGCGCGCCTTTACGACGTCCGCCTCCGCCTACCTGTCCTGTCTCTCGCTGCGGGTTTCGGCGAAACGTCCTGCGGCGCAGCGTTGTCCGTCCACCCTGACAGCGTTCCAAGTCAGTTTCATCCTTTTCTCGTACTTGCCAAATCTTACTTCCCATTTCAGTGATATTCACGGGTGCGGAGGAAGATGAAGTTATCCGACTCTGGGATGTGCGCGCCGCGAAATTGGTGTACGAGCTCTCGACAGGGAATAACCAGGTGACTGGATTGGGCTGGGACAGTGCACGCAACGTGCTGTACGCCTCGACCAATTGCGACTATATGGATCGAAACGGCTACACGTCGGGATATCGTAGAGCCAAGACATCTAAATCACCTAGATCTGGGGACGACATTGACGAGGAGGATGAAGAGGCCGATGATGACGACGACGACTACTACGGGCGCTGCTGGCCGAGGAAGGCTGCGCATGCAGAAGAATACTTCGGTCATGTTTTGGATGCGGGAGAGCATCGTATCTGTGGGTTATTGTTGGATCTTGTCCAAAGTCCGTCTTGACGAATATTTTCGCAGTCCGCTACGCCTTCAAAGAACAACCGATCCTGTGATTCTGCCCATTTATGGCGATGCGACAGCCAGCTCACAGTCGTACTACTGATCCACGCGCAGTTCTTTATCTTGGAATCACTTCGAATTGCGGCATTGTGACTGCTGTAATGCTGTTGAATCAACACCTGTATGTTTGTGCGAGACCATTGCATATTTCTTGTTAACCTTCGTATCTGGTTCTTCGATATTTACACAACTGGCGTCACAGTGACGATGAGTCTGATTGTCATTGGCGCACTCTCCTTCGCCTTAGTCAAAGTAATGCACTCCGAGTACACGCAGTCTAGTACATGTACTCGTATTTCGTTCGTTACTGTATTCCCACCGGTGTATTTCCTTTGAAGTAGCCATTTAACACCTCACAAGTGATGATATACACACTCTGAATATAACCTTTTGAAACCATCAGGATCTGATAGTTGGCCGACTTGTACAACTTGTTCCAAGTGAAGAAACTTGCTCAGAATGTTCGACACGGAATTTTATCGAGTATTGTCTTTGGAGAGGGAAGTTAACGGTCTGTGTCGAGTTTCTTGCATGCACTGATTCATATCAATAGCTGTTTAATTATGGCAGCATTGTGTCTTGGGTGTTTTAAGGATTCAAGTTTTCACTTGAGACCCTAAAACCCCACACGCACTTCTAAAACCCCCGTGCACCGACTTCTAATACCCCGCGCAGATCAAGTGGCTGCGCCCGAGGAGCGGGGTTTGGTACCGGAGGACTTGACGGACTATACAATCATTGCTTGACACTGAATACGACTCGGAGTAGTTTTAGTCTAATCTTTTCCCTACTTAGTACGCACTGACTTGCAAACCCATTGAAGCTCATACCAGTGGCGAATGAAGTTAAATATATCACTACACTGTAAGTAACGCACAGATGAATGCTTAGCTCACCTAGCATTGAGCCTCACCCTTCAGCCTCTGTGAGCCCGCCGCACTGCCATATCTCTGGACGAAAAGCATATGGCTGCATATGTTGGATGAACGGCAGTAACAAGACTTCCGCAGGCAGCAGCACACCCATGAAGCAAACATGGAACAAGATAAGGCTTTGGGGATTTCGATGTCACCACCGAAAGCACGGCAGTGGTGCTGCGCGCTTGGGGTGCATGCACGGCGTTGAAATAGAGATGACAGATGCCGGCAGGCGGCAGGTGATTAGACTCGTAACCAGTGTGCCTACGCCGTTCTAACCAGGCGGGCTTGTTGCCGTAGGCAGACTGGTACTTCTCGGATGTGTCAATCGAGCTGGGGCGGAGTTTGAAATTAAGTTAGTGAGGCCGATGACGCAATGATGCAATGAGCTGCGGCAATTCCGGAGATCACGGTCTGAAGTTGATCGCCACTAAAACTACCCTCAGATTTTACGGTGTTCTGTCCCACAAATACAAAATGTAAGGAGGCAAAATTGGAGGGATACAATTTTCATTCATTTTCCCCGCTTCAACCAAAAAATAAGCTTCAAAATTGAGCACAAAATGAGTAAGATTTTTAAAAGGTCACTTGAATTTCAAACTCCGTGCAGCTCATATACTCAGGACTTTGCAAAATATCCCGGGGTGTGCCTGCAGACCTTATTCAAAATCTTTGGGCAGGCCCCAGACAGCCCCGAGGCTTACATATATCACTGTTCGGCCATCCTGACGGCACTCGGCATTGTTCACATTGATCGCTGATGGTGATTCCTGACTTGTCGGACTTTGAAATCTGATATGGCGGGCACGTGCCCGTGCCCGTCCATTTCGGGGGGCGAAAAATCGTTTTTTTGGGCGCTTTTCACGCATTTTCGGGGCGCGATTTAACTGATTACAGGTTTCGTATATACCCTGCTTGCTACCTGCGGTAAATCCGCTTACCCGCGGCCGTTTTCCCACCTCTTTTCGTACCGCGTGTTCCGCTCCCATTCCGCACCCCGCCCCCAGCTGCTCAAAGCGCGGCTTCTGGGTCATTTTGCAGCTCCCACAGCTCCTCTGGCGACAGCCCTTCGTTCCCATCCTCGCAATCACGGGCCTGGGATCGATTTTGCGCTGGTATCAAAATATCCGTATTGGGGCTCCCCGCCCACGGCGGCACTGGATCTGTGGTGCTGGGCTTCTTAGCTGTGGGCCTCCGACCTGCCCGCCTTGTTTCGCTTGGTCCTGGCACCACCTGGCGCGATTCTACGTCCGTAGCTGGCAGCAGTGGGGAATCGGCCTGCAGGGTCGGCTGCGATCTGGCAGGGGCGGTGGAACTAGCGGGAAGCGATGCTGGCTCGTCTGAGGAGTCCCTGTGGCGAATTTGAAGGCTGGTGGACGATGGGTGAGGATGGGAGAGACGTACCTTTCCATTTCTCGAAGCACCCACGTGACGTCGGCAATTGCGTCATCCCAATCGGGCGATGCCTCGTCCATCGCGTCGCGCCACCATTTCAGCGCGATCAACACATTGAGAAAGCCATTCGGACCGTACAGATCCAGGCAATCCCATTCCCCTGTTTCACGCGACATTGGCCGCTCTTCCCCACGCCACGCTGGATTAATATCCAGCCACCATACCCACCACCCCTTCCCGAATGCCTCTGCGCTCGCTATAACAGGCGTGTGCTTGCGGGCTCTTGCAATCCAGTCCTTCACCTCCGTAGGTCGTTTCCTCGCTGGATGGCCTTGCTTCTAGTGACGAGAACGAGAACGTAATTAGTCGTGTTACCAAATCCGCGGCGACGTCGATGACAGACGGCATTACTCACGGTGCCTTCGAAGCCCACTTTTTCCTCCCTCTTCCACCACACGCCCACGAGTGCAGGCCAGCCGCCGCCGAAGTCTTTCTTCATCAGCAGCTCCTTTGCTGTCACCGCCCAAGCCTTTGCGTCCTTCTCTTTCCCTGCTGCCTTCGATTTCGCTACTGCCCCGCTCTTTGACATCTGCGGTTCTCTCGCCTTTCCAGCCGGTTTCTGTTTCGCAGGTGGGGCTGGGCTCTCATCCGCGTCACTGTCGTCGCCGCTATCGCTCTGGATTTCTCGTAGCACTGGGTCCAGCCTCTGCTTGGTTTTTTTACGGCCACTTTTTCGCCCCTCCCCTACGGATTTGCGTTTCGTGGCAGGCGGCACGTCTGCACCACCCCACAAGGTCTCCTTCTCGGCATTCCCCAGTCCCAAGCCATCGATCATGAGCTGATTGCGTGCGATAGTATTTTCGCGAGCCAAACCCTCCGCATCCATGGCCTGCAACTCGGCCAATTTAGCTGCGCAAGCGCCGGCTGGCATCGCGTCCAGCTTCATTAACAAGTCGCTGCTAAGCGGGGCTGCAAACCCAGCCCCGTACACATCAATTGGCGGGGCGCTATTGTTGCTGCCATCCAATATCAGTGGTGCCGCGACGGGTCCGGGCAACAGGTGGGACGGGAAGTCGAATTCGTTTGGGTCACCCGGTCCGTCATCCAGTCCCAGGTATGATCGAATCTCTGGGTCAGAGAAGGAGTCTTGCAACGGTGCGGGGTTTGGGGGGATGGGCGCCGTCAGATTGGTCGGCGGCGGGGACGCTGAGGAGATAGTCGCCGGCGGCGCCATTGGGCTAGGTGACAGCGGGGCCACCGTCGAGCTCGATGGCGTAGTCCCTTCCTTCGTTCCCGACCCTCCCTCGCGGAATTCATCTACAAGTCCCCGCGCATCAGTGTCAATTCATGAAAATAATAGAAAAAGCAGCCTTACGAGCATTCCAAACGAATCTACTGAAATTTTTCATCACCTCGCCGTACATGTTGGCATCTGCCCTCGAGAAGTCTAGCATCGCCGGCGTCTCTGCCGTGACGCCCGCATGTAAACTGCAAGATCATGAGTATCTGCCTGTATGTGAGACCTGGGAGATGCTGCTCACCTCACAGACTCTATATCGATGCGTCCCTTGTCTTTTCTGACCCGTCCTGCAAAGATAGAGATCTCGTAGCCGGTGTGGCTGGCCAGACCCTCCAATAAGGGTCCCACCAGACTCGAAAAGCGGCTGCGCGCTCTGGGAAACATTTAGGACTCGACTACGACACCTGCTGAAGCCGTGAGACTCACTCACTCGTCAAGATCTTCCTCATCAAGTGCCGGAAGCCCCTCCAGCACGTCCTCGTGCTTATTCATCTCCGCCGTGTGGAGTGCTTCCGCCCCTTCCCTCATTTTTTTTTGCACTTCTGGGGTCTCTAGAGCAAGGAGCTCGCGCGCGGCCTGTGCGCGGATATTGATGTGCTCTGCTGCTGGTGCATCCCCCTCATCGCCTCAAACCGTTCGGCCACCTTTCCTTTGTATTCGTCAAGCCGCATATAATACTGGAAGTCGGCACATTTCTTGGGGACAGGCCCCGCCGGGGTGCGAAAGCGCGTAAGCCATTCTGCCCAGGGGTTGCTCTTCAGGCCCGCCCTGTTTTTTTTGGCGTGAGCACCACCCCTTAATTTTCTAGAAACAAAACAGGTAAGCAGTTTTATACCACGATATGACGCGACTCACGGCTTCTATAGTGATTATGACTTTCTTGCGCTCTGCCTCCTCCTCGGGGGTCTGTGGCGCTAGCCCGTAGTTGGTGGGGTCGTCGGGATTGGGGTCCTGAGTCAACGGCAGCCGCCATGGAAAGTCCGCCCAATAACGGACAAATGCCTTCGTCCAGATTTCACACGTCTTCCCGCATTTCAATGCGTCGGAGTAGGTGGGATAGAAGTCTTCCATGAACTCCAACCGCTGTCCTACCCAGTCGGTACGTTTTCCCTGTTTTTTGGCAGGTTCCTTTGAGGTCATTTTCCAGGGAGCATACAAGAGCACTGTCACACAAGTAACAATAATCCTTCCTCATTCGTCATGACACCACTGGATTTGCCGCTTCCTCCAGCGACCGCCGAAGCTGTTCGCCAGTCTGCCAACCGGGCGTCTGACCTTGTTGCTGAAGCAGACCGAGAACGCGCTGCCACCTGGGACGCAAGCCTTCGCCGCCTCGAGCAGGAATGGGTGGATAACGGTTGGGGAGAGTCCTCCGAGTCCTTCCCATCTGCGGCCCAAGAATTGATGTGGGAATGGGCTTACATGCGCGCGCACAACGGTCAGTACCTTCAGATACTATCTATCCTTTTTGTTTGCTCACCCAGTGTCTCAGCTTTTCGCCAATACATGCCGCTGCGCTATACCAAAATTCTTTGCGCTCGACACCGGCGCTACCTGCAGCTCAAGCATCTTCATGAGCTCATCCACCTTCCCTTTTTCTATCCCGCCCATTCCGGTCCCGCCACCTGGGGAACTCCCAGCACCTGGGAGGCATCAACGGCTCATGACCTCCTTGTCGCGGTGCTCAAGCACATCCATGAGCTTGTCCACCCGCCGTTCACACATCCGGAATTCCCTGAAGATCCCGCCATTACGATTTGGAAGGCAAACAGCCTGTTCATAGGTCGCTGGGATTCGAGCACCTCGTGGGGAAGAGACGCCGCTGATCTGACTGAGGCGGACGACGAGATATCCCCAATCCAGGTCACAGTACCCCTCCCTTTCGTACCTGGACCATGACCTGTACTACAGAAATACAATTCTTTCCCTGTTTCACTCATTTCAAGTCCGAAGTCCAAATAGATTTATCCACAGAGAGAAAATACAAAAACAGCGTCTATAATCCTAATTATTCATGTCCTCGATCCCATATGTCCTACTTGTCACGAAGGCGTCCAAAACTTGGCGCTCGCGACTCTGCAGCAAACACGCCGAAGGAAGTCGGTTTGTGTGAATATAATCCACCACATCATACCTGAAATTGACTGTCAGTGCATGGTCATCGTGAAAGCGCGAGAAAGCGGGAGACACTTACCGATCCTCAAGCAGAAGCAGAACCCCCTCAATGCCCCAGAGAGTATCCCCCATCGTCCACTCGCCTGGGTGCCGTTTTGACAAGACGACTGAGATGCGGGGTTGTGGCGGGGCTCTGGTGACCTGAGCCGTTGAGACCGACACAGGGGGTGCAGCTCGCGCACGAGCAGGTGCAGGTGAGGCTCTGGTAACCTGAGCCGTTGAGACCGACACAGGGGGCGGTGCGGCTCGCGTATGAGCAGGGGCGGGCGATAATTTGGCCAGTGGAGACGCCGGTTTGGCCGGTGGAGGTAGGGACCCATGCCTTGAATGGCGCCGCCGCGCAGGCCCAGGCGTCGGTGAAGGTGGTGGAGATTCCACCGGCGACGGGGGCTCATCGTCATCTCCATGATCATGATATCGCTCGCACATGAGCTTCCATATCGCACAGGCCTCCTGGTACATTTTGGCGCTCTTCCATTGGCCCTTCGAAAATCCTTCAATCTGCTGCCTGGCGATGAACCTTCCAAAATCACTTCTCAATTGTCCACGCTAGATCAAGACGAAGAGACAGTACTCATCGGTATATATCCCCCTCTGGAATCCGACCCCTACCGTGTAGAACCGAGAATTGGCGTTCACCGAATGCCTTTGGTGATCCTCGTCGCCATGAGATGGCCGATAAATTGGAGGACAGGTTTGGGATTGCTGCGACATAGCGATGAAAGAGGGGAATCACGCCGTCAATCACAAGCTTACCTATTACCAAATATAGCCTCCTCCTCCTCCATCTACCACCATGCCCGTCCCCACCTCTGACCTTCAGCGCGGCGAAGCCCCAACATTCGCTATACCCACTGATAAATCAGCCTCCCTCACCACAATTCAATACGACTGGTCCTGTCCTTGTCGGTGTTACCCAGCAGACGCGGGGATATACACCGGGGAGTCAGTAGAGCGGGGGTGGGCTCTCTTGGCCCGGGACCTGGGGAACAGTAAAGCTACTGGGAGCCCTGTGGAAGTGACATCCTCCAAGGTGTGTCTTATCCTCTTCGTATGCGCCATCCACACTAAATTTACATTCTGCAGGCCAAGCTTTGAATGAACACCAATCTTGCCTCATCGTTGTACCTCAAATACACTCCTCACCGAATTTATATTCATCCATCTGTTTCTATGCTGCTTTCCGCTACATTACTGCATAACGTTTGGGTAGCACGCAAATAGTGTAGTGTCATACCGTTCACAATAAATAAAGAGGCTTTTCATGTTCATACCCACCCCGAAGAACCTCTCGCACCCGCAATAAGAAATATTTCCAGGCACTGAACTATTTTGTCCAGGTCAAATCCTTCACTTGACGCCGCCCATGGCTTTGATTGCGAACTTGTTACGGGTTGATCACGAACTCGCTACGGCCTACATCCCAGACGGAAAGCTCTCCCTCTTCGTCGGCATGTCCGTTTTCAAAAAAACTGAAGACGCAGAACTGTTCCAAAGATCTCAAGGTAGGTCTTAAATAAATTTATGATTTTTTGGAGACATGTTGGTAGACCATAGTTGACTTGGTTCCAAGGCGTAAACCTGTATGTGATTCTTCGTGCTTTTCTACACTCGACCACAACTATGTCAACTCAAACATCTCAAATTGATCCAAAACTTTTAGATTACGATAAGTACGTATCACTGTCTTCTATCCCAAGTTTTCCCGCCCTCAATACCGTCACTGGAAGGCCCAAAAAACGCAAAAAGGCCCCAAATCAGCCTGAGCTCGCTGCGGTCAGAAAGGCAGCGCGCCTTGAGGCCACACGCAAACATCGATGGGAGTGAGTAGCTGAATTATATTCTCGACATTTCCCACTCATGCGATGCAAGAAACGAGGAGCCACTGCGAGAAAAGGCCCGAGTACGGATGGCTGCGTAAGTAGTTACTTCAAGATCGTTAACGCTTAGCATATGTTCTGCAGACGTCGTCAGGCAATCAAGGCCTCGGGCTGTGTGTCCGAGGAGCAGGCTGAACGCACCAAGAAGGCCCATGCGACATACCGAGCGAAGTATAAGCCTCATGTTGCTGGGTGAGAATGACACTGACATAGATTTGTCGCAGACATCAGGCACATCTCACCTTCAAACAAAGGCTGCATCGACAAGAGTGATAAATCATGAGAACCTTAAGTACCCACTCACCAATCTACTGTTTAGAGCTTTTATCGCCAAGCACGGCATTGAAGCATATCGTGAATGCATCGCTGCAGAGACAGCTCGCGCCAACACGGTATTGTGTGCGGAGCAAGTCGCCCGGGACTTGGAGAGACTGAGGCAGACACACCCCGCTGCAACCTGAAGCCCACAGGATACGTTGCCGCCTCCTTTCCACTGCGTAGACATTTCAAATTCGTTGTCATTGATTTGAATCTATGTGGATTGGTACAATTGCTCCATCTTCTCAATACCAAAGGCCCCTACTGGCTCTGTTTGTGATTGGGAGATAGAAATCTTGATGAGTATGCATCTCAAGCAACGACTAGACTAATTTACATTGGCAAGCGCCACGGGCGCTAAAATAATATTCCCTTTCCGGGGCTAAGGGACTTGATCAATCTGATTCTCTTGGGTCCACCACACATGCTCGTTCTTTTCGTTCTTGTCGACAGTCGTTATTCTTGCTTATTCTTGCTTATTTATTTTCACTCTGCACGATGCTCCCGCGCACCAGTAAACCGAACCGTAACCGCACCTCTCGCAAACCCAATCCTCCCGCAACTTCTTCTGCCTTGACTCTTGTCTTCAATGTGATGGACTTGGTGACACCGCCGGAGGCAGCCCCCATGGCTAGCTATGTGGACCGTGCCTCAGCAGATGGATGGAGCATCGTCCATGAGACGGTTCGTGTGGCTCCGCCGTCCCCACTGAAGCGCGCCCATCTGGGAGAACCCACAATGACAGCTGCGGTCGCAACTCCTGCTGCCGACTCCCCCGCTTCGCAAGATCGCTACACTATGGCCCCAGACGACTTTGACGACTTTGACAACCCACCTATCCCACCGCTGCCCCAGCTGCCCAAGATCCTCAACCCAAAACGCCTAGAGCCTTCAGTGAGTTGCTTACAAGTTTTCTGCTGACGAAACTGGAACTTCGAATAGGACAAATCGATGAATCACTGGATGCGCCTCTTGCGCGACATTTTCCTGATGCAGCTGTTGCGCCGGGACGGCTGCGGTGACGCGAGCTCGGAGCTGTGTCCAGGGTGTGGCGACGGTCAGAGACCGCTGCATTACCGATGTCAAGAATGCTTCGGCGGTCTGTTGCTTTGTACAGAGTGTTGCTTGGACAAGCATGTGGAGCACCCGCTGCATGTCATATCGGTGAGTCTGCAGAACTTTCTCTGCGGATAGTATCCATAACCCTAGTATACCAGGAATGGAACGGCATCTTCTTCGCCAAAACTTTGCTCAGGGATTTGGGCCTCCGCATTCAATTCGGCCACGCTCCGCGCGAGGCGTGCGGCAACCCGCAGCCGGGGTATTCAGAATTTGTTGTGCTGCACGACAATGGGATCCACTTGGTTCATGTGGATTTCTGTGGCTGCGACTCTTGGCGCCGCACCGAGCCCTACATACAGCTTCTGCAGGCGGGCTGGTATCTGGCCACGGACGAAAGGCCGCAGACGGCGGCAACATTTCTGGTGCTCGACAAATTCCACGTCAACACATTACAGGCAAAAATGACCGCCTACAATTTCTACACCGTCTTGGAACGCCTCACCGACAACGCGGGAATAAAGCCGCCTAATCGCTATCAAATATTCCTTCGGATGGCGCGACAGTGGCGTCACCTGCTGATGCTCAAACGTGCTGGGCGTGGACACGATCCGTCAGGCGTATGGGGCACTCATCCGGGTGAACTTGCGGTTGACTGCCCTGTCTGCCCTAACCCGAAGATCAACTTGCCCGAGAGCTGGGAGAACGCGCCCCCCGAGGATCGGTGAGAACATTCCGTGTTTCTCTGGATGCTCAATACTGATTTTGAGTTATAGGTTCTTATACATTCTATTCATCGCACTTGACGCATGCTTCCGCCTGAAGCATCACATGATCTCCAGCGAAATCAAGGATCCCGGACTGGGAACGGGCTGGGCTTATGTGACGGAAAACCCCCCATATCGGCATTACCTTCTAACGGTGACCGAGCAGAAGGAGGTAAGGATGGAGTTAGGTTTACGGCTTTCTTTTTTCTGACGGAAATGTGCAGATGAGTACATGCAGTGGCCTCGCAGCTCTTGACTACGCCAACACCAAGTTCTCCCGGGGCTACAGTACGACTGGCGTGGGAATGGGGGTTTGCGCAAGGCACGAGTTTGTGCAGGCAAATGGCGTCGGCGATTTGCAAAAGGGGGAGAGGTAATGCAGTGGTCCGTTGGCCGATCACAATACTAATCAAACTACCTGCAGATTCGCAAATATGGATTATATTTTTGGCTCTATTCTGCGACACAAGGACCCCGCATACGCAAAATTATTTCCTACGACATCGTGTGCCAATGGTGGAAGTATCTAATGGAACGCATGCAAAAACTTCCGCCGCTGGTGCGCATCTCAATGATTATGAGTCTTTTCCGGTTTGTTATACCGAAAATGCATATCCACGCCCACACTTTGGACTGTCAAGTCAAGTTTTCTCTGAACCTGGTTCCGGGGAGCGGGCAGACGGACGGAGAAGGGATCGAGCGCCCCTGGGCAAGTATCGGGGCTATCGCCAGCAGCACACGCGTCAGCGGGTCTGGAGCTCGGCACAATGCCCTTGACGACCATTGGTCATTCTGGAACTGGCTGAAGACAATTGGTCTGCGTGAGTTCGGTTTTTTTTTTTTTGGATTTATGCATGGCAGTCACTCACCGCAAGCCATAGCTGCTCTTTTACGGCGACGCCTCAACAACGCCAGGAAAGAGGCAGCTTCGCAGTGGGCTGCGTTCGAGGCCTTCTCGCTGGAACAGATTGAGCGCGTGCCAGTATGGAAGAAGATGATTGACGATTTTGAGAAAGATCCGACCAAGCAGAACCCGTATGAGTTGAAGATGACTGGTAGACGGATCGTGCATCACTGATGAATATGGCGGTCTGACATATGACAGGTCTGACAGAGATGGAGGTTAGGCTTCAGTTCGCGAAGGAAGAGGAGGAGGACGCAGGAAGGGTGTCCCGGCGCTCCACGATGTATCACCGAGCGGGTTTGTGACTGCGGGCCTCGAGTTAGAGGAGCAGCAGTGCGTCGCTCTGGTTCTTTGCATGACGTTGGGACTGACTGTCGATAAGGCGACGTGTGCGCGTTCAGGCGGAACTGAAGAAAGCCGGGTCAACAAGTCAGCAGATCAACATGAAAGCAATGCGCACAAAGCTGAACCGGGGGATCACACGATTTCGGCAGCTGCAATCAACGTATACGCCGGCGGCAATACAAGCCCTCGCCAAGCGTCCCGCTCCCGCCGCAGAGGAACTGGCAGAGAACATCCCGCTCATGCTGCCGTCCTCGTTGACGGCAGCGGAGCGTGAGGACGGGGGCTGCGCGAGGGCGATCCTCGAAATCGAGAACTCTCTGCGTGAAGCTCAATGCCGCACCGCCTTACCTCGGCTGCGTAGGCAACTGCACGTCAAATCACGACTGCTGCTATACAAGAAGCACAACTCTCAGCATCAGGGTATGAACACCCGGTCAAGAACGATTGTCGCACGAAACGAGAGCAAGATCAGGCTCCATTCCGAAAAGTTCCAGATGGCTTGGCAAGCGCGGCTGTTGATTGCGGGGGGAAAATAAGGACAAGGTTGGTTGGCCGCAACTCAAGAAGGAGGATATACGCTGTATGCAGGACGCGGAGGAACTGTCATGGAATGCGGAGAAGCAGCGCAGGGCCACGGTGCGACGAGAGCAGCGGGAGGACGAAATGCGCGCAGATGGATTGCTGCCGCTGATGGATGAGGATGATGACGAGATGGTGACGCGAGGCAGCGAAAACGTCCGACAGGTGTCTTGGATCTGGACAATGGCTGGGACTGCTGGGACAGAGGAGGAGCTCGAAGACGGTGAGCAAGCTTGCCCGATGTCCAAAAACCAATTCATTCTGATATTAAATTACAGCGTTACGGATTGAGTGGTCTAAGGCGTGGGCACGAAGCCGTCGCTGGACAGAGGAGGTACGCCTCCTCGAAGAGGAATGGAGGCGGCTCCCATTGACGTACGAGCATCGCGAGAGGTTGTGGAAGGAACGAGCAGTCGCAGTGCCGGTAACCAGCATTCCTGAGGCGGAGGCCGAGGGAATGATCGCGTACGCACTCAAACAAGCACAGCTGTATCGGGACTTGGCAGCACGGGCGGAAATGACACGCACAGAGGCCAAGTTGGCCAGGGGGAAGAAGCGGGCAACTTGGGAGCCCACGTGGGATCCGCTAATCCCGTCCGACACCGAACGAAGGGGCGACGCGAACGACGAAGATGGGGCAGGGTCTGACGACGAGGAGGATGATGAGAGGGGCGACATTGACAGTGACGAAGAGCTGTTGATGGGCGGCGAGGTGGACGACTGAGCGGTGACTGGGTTGGATGTAGAGGCGGGCGGGAGCGCGGCGTCCCTTGGGGAGAGCGCGAAATTGCACAACGCGATGCTGGGGTAGGGCGGGATGCGCCGACAGATTGTGGAGAGTCGCCAGCTGGGCGGGAGGGCAGCGGAGAGGGCGGCTGAGGGCGGTGCAGGGCAGGAGAGCGCGTTCTTCCTCGGATGGTGCCAGCAGGGAGGGAGCACGCCATTTGTCGCGCCATTTGCTGCGACCCGCTTTCATCCGAGTGCGTAGGACGAAGGGGAGGGCATGGGATCGCATACGGGGAGATCCTGGGGAGGGCACCGGCGCCGAGTGGAAGCCCCCAGCAGCGCGTGCAGAGCGGGCAGCTTTTTCGAGGCGGGTGTCTTTTCTGGCCGCATTTGGCCTACCGGGTAATGCCGGGATGCAAACATTTTGATAGTGGTACCGTATTTTATTCCATTTAATGAATTCATTTATCTTTTCATCGTCGGAATGGGTGCCGAGGGCGAGCACAGTGATGGTGATGATGCCAACACGCTACAGAGCTGCCGACAGAGCAGCGGGGTCGGTGGACCCAAACCCGCCAGTACCCGTGGTGTCCCGCAGTGTTCCGGGGTTACCATATTTGGGTATCCCAAAGATTTCGAATTAGAAGTGCGGTATCTTGCCGGAATTCAATTCGAAATCTTGCCCTTATGAGGTGCTCCGTGACAGCCCTTTTGGCGGCTCCGAGAAGTACCAGCCTAGCAGGTGAGATGGAGACATCGAGGGGTTCGGCAACGAGAGCAGCACCGAGAGGACACCAAGACGCGGGAGGTGCGGGTGTAGGTTGTTGTCAGCGAAGGGGGAAAAAAGGAGCCACTCTGATACACAGATTGATACAAACTAATGTTGTACCGAAGAAGTGGCGGTAGGTTTCTTCCCAGAGCCCCACCGAAGGAATTAGTGGGCATCCATCCACATGTTGTGAGTGTTTTTTGCGCGTCCTTGGTGTGTAAACACCACCAGTCGACCGTTGAGATCCAGAGCCAAACAAAGAGGCAAGAAAGCCAGCAGGATGCGCATAAGAGACAAGAGATACGAAGAACAAGTTGGGAGGCATCTTGAGGACTTGAAACCGGTGTTCAAGGTCATCTAGGGTGTATGTGCTGGAGGGGAAGCAAAGAAGTGTTGAATACGGCAGATCAGATAACAACGTGGCACATCATTGCGCAAGTGATGTCGTCTACACTGATTTTGTCCAGTGTCAAAGGTATTCAGAGGTGGAGGGAGAGCATAGGATGTTGCAGGGGCCATCCAGATTCATAGGGCCACAAATGCTGCCTCAGCCACGGCTGAGCTACAGCTCAGCTGCAAGCCGCCTGAGCCAGCCGTCCATAAGTGGCTTTAAGCGGTGAGCCGAGCTAACCGGAGCCAAGCCGTGGGAACACTAAGCAAAGCACAGCCCAAGATCAACCAGGACGCCAGTGCAGGCAGATGAGGGCGGCGGGGAATCCCTGGGTGTAGGGGCAGTGGTAGACAGGCATGGTCTACCTTGGGTCGATAGACGTAGACCAGCCATAGGCTCAGTTTAGTCTCTGTTATGGACCAGAAACAGATGACGAACAAGTAAGTATCTGTATATGGTCTGTTAGTAATCACAACCCCATCAGGAAGACATGGACTGATTTTTGAACACCGTGTTGATAAGCCAGTAATTGGGCCATGGTTAGATACACATAATTTTGCGTGTTTCTGATTGTGCTCATTGCTGAAACTGTTGTTTCTACGCAGCAGTACTGGTTCCTGGTAGCTGTTGGGCGAACCACAGAGAAACGGGTGGACGTTCTAAGGAATTAGAACGTCCATTGGCTAGTCTCACCCTGAAAACCGTAAGGGAAACGTGTAGCCAATTAATAAGTCAAGGAACTTCTTTTGACTTGTTTCCAACATCCACTTAAGCAACGGAAATGGGTCAAAGGAACGGGAGTTGGGCAATGTGTTATGTTGTGTTGAGATGCTAAGGGAGACGCGCTTGGTCATGAGTGTTTCGGTTGCTGGAGTTGCCGGTTTCTATTGAATGTGAAGACACTGAAACAGGTGGTCGGCTATTCTGAGGATCCGGATCTCAACTCTAAAGGTGTTCCAAGGTTCTTTCTCAAGAACCCTTTCTGGGAAACCCTATAGAAACGGGTATCTACAGAGACCTACAAAGGAGTATTATCAAGTTCCGTGCTTGGAACCAAGGGGAGAGTTGAGTTGAAGCAGAAACAGGTCAAACAAGATGCAGTGCCGATCTATCGGTGATCAACACACCTTCTGAATAATACAGGGGTGCTGCTGACGGGTTCCTGCCTCGTAATTGGCAAGGGAACATGGCGTGCTCGCAGTGGGGAACCAATGGGAGGCGACACTCGGAAGAACAACCGATGGAAGCATGGTTAAAGAGGCGGGTAAACGGACATTTGACTCATTGGGATTGTGTTTTGGGCTTTGTAATGATGTCTTGGCGGTTGTATAAGTATCCGAGGGTGTTTCTATGACGGACACAGCATCTTCCCCTAAACTAGTAGGCTATACGCTTGTGCATTGGGTTGATCTGGGATCCTCGGCGAACACACTCTCATACACCACCATTTCAAGCAAATGTTGCTCAAACCTTCAGGCAAAACATTTCTGTAACAGTCAAGAAACATCCAAGGATGGTCCTAGCAACATCTCACAAACATTTGCGAAGGATATCTCGCTGACAATGTGTTATCAATGTAATTTCAACATTGTCCAAACATTAAGAGATATATGACATTTAAAAATGCTTCAGGATTTGACATTTTTTTATTTGAAAAGGTTGAGCAGTAAACATTTTCAAAATGTTTGAACCAAACGGCGGTGTAGAGTAGCACTATTAGTCGAAATCTTAATTGTTTCTGAATCATATATTATTCTGGAAACGCACTTGGGCTCTGCCTGGAAACTGTTGGGAACTCTGTGAATCTGTTTGAACTGGGACTCTGTTGAACGGAACATTATCGTTGTTGTTTGCGGAGCGTGTTTCAAAAAGTACCGTCAAGGGAAAACTTTGGAAACGTGACTGCTGTGCGCTGCTCAGAAAGTACCTTTTAGGGAAAGCTCTGTGAATGCTCTTGGCCTATAAACTAGGGGCCTTACTTGAGTCTATGGGACTACTTTAAACTTGTTTCTCTGTCGCTTGGACACACACACACATACACACTGCGAAGCTATAAATCTACCTTGTTTGGAAACAATATTTCCACTGTGTCTAGAAACACGTTCTACGCAGTTTGCTCTACTGTCTCTTTGAGATACGAAACCTCTCCCTACAACCTTTACAAGGCCCTGTACTAGGGGCTGTAACTCGTCGGGATCTTCTGGAAACGTGCATATATTGCCGTTTGATTTGTTTGTTGGTTGTTGGAACAGTCTCTGGACTGTTTCTGTGCCGCTCTTGAGTCAAGTGGGGTTATTTGTGTGTTTCTTATATAGGTTCTGAGCACATCAATCACCGTGACCCAAAATACCGATTCGGCACTTCAGCAACCAACGAAGTTTGGCGTGAGACTTCCAAAAATTTGGTATACAAGACAAAAAATTTCGAAAATTCTCCCTTTTTTGCACCTCCAAGGGAGATTTGGCCCTGATGTCACGCATTTTACATTCGGCACTGGGCGCTGTGACCCGTGACCGAGACCAAAATTCATCGCGGCACAGGGGGTGCGTGACGCGTGACTGCCAAATTGAATGAAATTGCACAGTACACGGGTTCCAGACAACAGAATTCATCCCCCTCAAGACTTTGTGCAAGTTTAGCCTCCGAGAGATAACATCAATTTAGGGCTCGCAGGCCGATGAAAAAGACTCACGTTAGACAGCCATAAGTAGTCTGAAATGATAGCCCGCGTAACTCAGCCATCGTCTCAATGCTGGCTGCAGTGTATATGTCGGGATCACAGGCCTGGCCCTGTTGTCGCCACAGACATGATTCTGACCTCAACGAAAACAGAGTCCTTGTGAATTGTGGGTCCTGCAGCCGATATGTCAAGAGCATTAGGTGGAGCACCAAACGACAGTCCACGGGAGAGAGCCGTCGCATGAGGGCTAGAAACCTCTCCAGGTATTTTATTGGCGCAGTGTATTGCGTAAGGTTCACCCAGTCGACATCTGATAGCTCGATGGGATTCAATGGTTCACCGGGGAACCATTTGATGGCATGCCGATACGCGCTAGAATACGGTCTACACTGCCAATGGTCACACATGTGGTTACTGGGTGGATGTGACATGTGTGCCACATGCCGATGGAGACTGGAGACCAGCCAACATTAGGCTGTAACCAGTTTCAGTCTCCTATGGGTCCAGCATGGGTCCAGGTCAGGCTGGTAGCCAGCTGTCCAGTAGGGGTGGAATTCAGCACAATCAATTGACTGGCCTCAGACATACACAGGACTGGTTGGATATGCTTAAATAGAGAGTTTGTGGTAGCCACCAGATGAAACTGGTGGCTTTCACAACAGACAAATATGGAGGCAGCTTCTGCTCATCTAGCCACCATTTTATAGTCTCCCTCAGAGCTACAAATTGTGGCTGACTTGGTCCGAGAGCATTGCCCACTGGCTAGGAAAATTAGCCACCAGTCCAATCTGGTGGCTACCACAAGCTCTCTAATATGCTGCCACCCAGCAGTAAAATAACAAAAAATTGACGCAAAATCACATTTATTTCAGAAATGTACAGGATGTATCTAGCTTACTAATCCGCCTGGGACTGTGCCGGCACCTGCACTACAGAAGTCGCTAAGTCTGGCCCCGACATCGATCCTGCAGTCCAAACAAACATCCATATTCGGGCTATATCTGGGGTCCGTATATTGCCCGGATATTCTTAACCTTCACCAGTACAACCCTCAGGAAAACAATGCACTTGTTGGATGTGGATGAAGAACACACTGGACATGTGCTCTGGTGTGGATGAACTTGAAGCTGGGCTTGAAGGGCGTTGAGGGCACTGGAAGAGATTCCAGGGAAAACTTGTACTGGACAAAGTACCGGGAGCTAGATGTTGCAAAGAAGACTCGTAGACATGGGCATGGTTGGCCGGAGAACTTGTAGGGGCTTGCAGTGGCTTGCAATGACTTGCAATGGTCTTGGGGTAAGGTTTGCGATGGCCTTGAGGCGGCTGCAGTTGTGGTGCAGCTATGAATGGTTTGAGGGCAGAGATTGATGGCTTTAGGACTTGTAGTTTGAAGGCTGAGCTTGGAGACATCCCCCACTACCTAGCAGGCCGTAGAAACCAGAGGAATAATACCTCAGAAGGAGATGAGATGGGAGAAAGAGAGAGCCAAGTGACGTGGCATCAACTAACCTTCATGTGCCTGATTGATGGACTTCTGATTAGCACGACTTGGCAAAATTCCACAGTCGCCACAAGTTGCCTCTTGCTTTTAAATGTACGTGGTTGCTGGTGAAAATGAAGATGCGAGCACCACATCAAAATGGTGCAGGAAGGAGCCGGTTCAAGACTCACAAGCGGAACTATTGCTGAAGGCCAGCAGTCTGATTGCTGGTTGGCCGATAGTGATGGCAAGGTTCAGTTCGGTTCAGATTCAGAGGGTTTTTCTCTGAACCCCAAACCTGAACCTGGTGTTTGGTTCAGGCCCACACTGAACCTTGAGCCTGAACACGGTGTTCAGGTTCAGCGCGTTCGGTTCGGCGTTCCGCAGTGTTTCAACACCAAACCAAACATTTTGACGAGACAAGGGTGTTGGATGGGTATGAGGGAAAACATTATTTGGACTAGACTTGTCACCGGTAGCGTATTGTACACTGTTATAATTTAACATATGTCTACTAAATCAACCGTTGGAAACAGCTTGCATATAAAAGTTTGAGAAGAAAACTTTGCATTTCTCACCCTGAGAAATCACTGGCATTTGAGCCGTTCAATAGTTTCCCACTTCTTTGGAGTTTGCTTATTATAAACTTTGGGCAAGGACAATAAACAAGTCAAGTTTTATTACTGAGACGTGTCATTAGGCAGAAATCCTCTATGAGATCGCGCCATCCGCGCTTCCGTCCCATTTTGAACTTGTGTTCCGCCTTGAACCCTCAATGCTTTTTCTTTCTCAGCTCCCGCCACATTCCCTTTGTTCTTACGAGTTCACATGTCACCTTGAACGTGTCCGCAATTTCATTATCCACCTGCCGCAGATCCTCATTGACATCCATCGTGTAGCAACTGTAATAATCATCATGATCGCAACACTCTGGTGGGTATGGGCAATTGACAGGTTCGAAATCCTGGGTGCGCATGGTGTAGTCATCAATATAGAAGTCATGCCCAGTATTACCATCCATGAGGCCAGGAGGCGGCCCGTCACATAGCCAGTGGATTTCTGGGCGAAATTCTGTTGAAAGGGCGACGTGTGCCAGCCAAGGCGACAGTTTGAGCTTCAATATACACCGATCTGCGCCGAGGGAGGCGCACTTCACGAGGGATGGCCCGAGCCACCGTGATTCTGCGACTTCTTCCGCGCATGTCTCGAGGGTGAGGTCAAGGGTGAGAGCACGAAGTGCTGGCCATATGCAGCTGCCACTGTACTGCTCGGAGAGACAGCGATTCCCGGTGGTATTAACAAGCTCTATATCGGTGATCCCTCAGCTAAAGGATTGAATGTAGGCAAGTCGGCAGAGACTAAAACCGAGATCCTCCAGGCGGAGGGTGCGTAGGTGAGGGAAGAGTGGGGCTTCCCATTCCTCGGGCACTATGACGCTGCTGTAGTTGCAAAACTGTTCAGTGTAACCCCCGATGATCTCGAGGGTCTCAAGATTGGGGAAGGTGAACATATCGGTGAGGGTCTCGAGCCCCCCATTGTGCCGTCGAAATGATAGTAGAATGGCCCACTGAAACTGACAGCCGAGGATGTTATTGTAGAAGCCTCGATGTGCTCTGCCATGGGCAGAGATATCAGGAGAGAACCTCCGGATGACAAGGGTTTTCAGTGGCGATGAAGGGCCAAATATTTGACAGAATTCATGGGGACGATAATTACGGCCCTGACCAAAGTCAATGTCCAGGCTGTTGACAGCCCGCAAGGCGACGAGGTCAGTGAGGTGAGTCCGAGTGTTTGCCCTCAGCAAACAAAGGGCGGGGCCGCTAAATAGTTTGGCAAACGGAGGTAGGGCCTTAACTTCATTCCAAGAGTAGTGGTCCACCAAAGATATGTGGGCGGCCTGGAGTTCTGACGCAGAGCCAGAGGCCTGCACCATCAATTCCTTCAATTGTTGAACCTGGTACGCCCAACAGTGGAGAGCAATTGTCCTCCAGCGGTTTATATGTGGACCGACAATGGCGAAGGCCTGGTGGATGGGGATGGGAGCATCACGGAAATATCTCTGCTCTTTGCGAAAGATATAAGCCTCAAGATTGAGTGGATATGATCCAGATCGTTTGACAAACACCATCGCCCAACGCCAGGAGTGTGAGTGGTGAGAGAGCCTTATGGTATTCCATAGCTCTGGGGAGACGACTGCACGCAATCAGCGGCTGACGCGACTGGCAGTGACGGGGAATGGCAGTGTTCTGTGATAGGCAGGTACTGGAGAGTCGGCCACCAGCTTTAAAATCCCCGCTAGAATTTCATCTGGTAGTGTTTCGATTGCGGCCCTTGGGGTCTGATTCATGAGAACAAGTTGCAATTGGGGTGACTTAGGGCAGCCCTTTTAAAGGATGGAGATCCGGCTCGGACACGTCGTCTACTGTCTCTATGTGTAGGGGAGCAACAGTCACGGTAACAGACCATCTGTTGTGTTGCCTTTGTCATGGTAACAGTGAGCTCGGTTGCTTCAAAAAAATTGTTACATTGACGAAAAAAATCCGAAAAAAATTCCTGGCCTTGAGAATAGGTTGGGAAAGTCACGAAACCAGTATTTCTCTTTGGGAAGCACCAGATAAGTGCTAGAAATCCTGTATTTGGTCTGTTTCTGCAGGAAGAAATTTTATCTGGTTGCCTTCTGAGGCAACGGTCATGCTCATGGCGGCCTCCGTTGCTTGAAAAAGAGGCAACGGGTATGTCACGATCCTCGGTCGGTTGCTCCCCTACATATTGAGACAGTACCTGACTCGTAGATCATTCAAACTTCGGTGCCGACTCTATTGCACGGGAAGAAGCACATTTAAATTTGTCTCCTCACAGCCAAAGGCAGGCGTTGATGATGGATATCAGACTTCGTTTATTGTTACAGAGCTTTACAACACCTATAATTGAGTTCGGCAACCAGTATCCATTTTCCCACGGTTCAGCACTGCCTTTCTGACTCTGTCCCGCAATTCCAGTGCTCTGCACTGCGGGCTAAAGTCAACCACACTGGATTGTGGCAGATTTAGAGACTTGTGAGGCTCATTTCTAACCCCCAAGTCAAATTTCGGTGTTCCTAAAGTTGATTGGGTTTCAGCCGTACTGAAGTTTAGCTGGAATGCCAAGTGAGAGTGATGTTTTTGGCTTGGCCAAATGGCTTGCGCCCGTGCCAAGTGGCTTGTTTCGAGTGGGGGCATGAATTTGGCTGGCATCACCCACCCACGCCCGGCCGAATGGCTTGCAAGCCATTTTGTTGGCTTGGCAAGCCACTTGGCTGGCTTGGTATTAGCGAAAAAACGCAAGTGGCTTGCGTGTCCCACACATCATATGGGCACCGGGCATCTTATTATTTGTGGTAGATACACTGGACAAAGTCTCCTACAGCTCCCTAGGCCACCGATTCTTGTGTTTTTCAATCATGTCGGCACTAGCCGCCACCGTCGCGGCTGATCAGAAGATTGATTGATGATCAGCATGCAAGCCAGCGGGCTTGCGCGTTCCAAGTGATAGATCATATGTCTTAGGGCCTGCTCGGGTGCTCCGCCTGATGGAGCCGCTTCACTGAAAATTCTGCCGTATGGCTTGACAACCGTCATGTCATAAATTTGGAGCCAATGTGGTGCTCGGTGGTTCCCGGCTCCGTTTCTGGGGCCTGTCACACCACTGTGCCCTCGAGGCTCGTTATTTTACTGTAACCCTCGTATCCTCGCGAAATACATTTCCTGTGCCATGGCCAAGAAGGATAGTGGCCCCCGCTGCACCTGGTCCGACACAGACGACGGTGGACTCGTCAACAAATTGCGCTGGGCTAAAGAGGAAGGCTTCCAATCTGAGAGCGGCTGGAAACCCCAGATATGGGCCCTCTGCGCAGTCACTCTGAAGGACAGTCTGGGGCACACAAAGACGGCGAAGAAGATCCAGGACCACTACAGCAATGTGAGTACAACAACACTCGGCCAATATAATCTTCTCACACCCGACAGCTGAAGAAAGCCTTCCTTTGCGTCCGAGCGCTCTGCGGGCTGTTGGGATTTGGGTGGGATGACGGTATCAAGCTTGTCACGGCCAGCGACAACGTCTGGGCTGCGTTACTGGCAGTAATTATGTTGTTCTTTACGTCGTATTTTTCTGCTGATGTGCTCGAAGAAAAATCCCAAACTCAAGCAATGGAGGACGACCCCATTCCCTCTCTACAACGACATCCTCTTCCTCGTCGACAGCATCGTCGCAACCGGTGCTGGCGCGTTCCATGCCGGCGGAGCATCGCAGTCACAGTCCACCGATGCAATCACCCAATCGACCCAATCTGCCAGTAAATTGACACCATCTGCCAGTCAAGAAGACTCCGTGCCGTACAATTGGCGACCCCCCATCGTAGTTCTCTCAGGCCCGCTGGCCTCAATCTTCCCCGAGGAGTGTGTCATCCTTCTGTTCACCGTGACACTGATCTAACACTATCCTCTGCAGACACCTGACGACGGCTTGACACCCTCGTCACCTGTTCGCCCACGTCAGAAGCGGGGCGCCTCACCATCGTCCGCCTCGGTCAGTAAGAAGAGAAAGCGCAATGCCAAGGCCGCCAGCGAGATGGCCAGTGCGATCGAGCGCGTTGCCCTCGCTCTCAATACTGTCGACAGCCCCGAGGTTCGCAAGCGTGCAATCAGGCAGATGGAGGATGACGGGGACTTCTCAGACAACGAGGAGGTGCATGTAATGCGTCTTTTCATAAAGGACACCGCTGTTGCGCAGACATATATCGGATCGCGTAAGAAAACCAGTCATACTGCCTTCATTCGTTCTATTCTCGAAGATGGTGACCTTTGAATACTTGTCTGTGTCATAGATACATTTGAATTATATTCTATATATTGGGCTCCTCCCCATGGTCTCGTAAATACGCCACGTAATCCACCCACATTTGATTTGCGATCTTGTCACGTCGCACCGCTGTGCGCGCGGTCTCTTCTGCAGGAATATTCCACCCAAGCTCCTCTGGTGAAATCTCCCTTGGGTCTTCCTCAATGAAGTCGCTGAGGCATCGAGCCTCCTCGTGTTCGGGTGCATCACCAGCAGTAAGATCCTCTGTGTTGTCGCCTCCATCGTGGATGTGAACGAAGTTGTGCAGGGCACCAATGGCGGGGACAAACATGGCTTGAGTCTCCATCGGATATTCAGGAGTCGAAGTAAAGAGGGCCCAGCGGCACTTGACTACGCCAAAGATGCGCTCAATGATGTTACAGGCCTGTGTGTGGCGCAGATTGAAGAGCTCCTTCGCATTTCTAGGTCTGAAGGTCCGAATTAATACCAGGTGAAGTACCAAACATGAATCACTGACCTCTGGTGTACAGTTCCCCATTCTTTGAGGTGGTAGTGCACATTGCAATACAGAGTCAACAGTGCATTGCATAAGGGGAACCCTGTGTCTGCTAGATGGTACTTGCCAGCAAGAATGGCAAGGTCACGGGCGCGTGCGTACTCAAATATGGCGGAGTCAGAAGCACTGCCCTCCCAGCCGCTGAGGATGTAGACGAAGAGCATGGCGAAGTTGCATGCTGTGAGTACGTTCTGACCGATAAAACCCTTTCGATTGCGGTATCGGGCCATATTTTCTGCCAGGACCCAAGCATGAAAATGCGACCCATCGATGGCACTGCGCGCATTACGAAAGTATGGGTAGAGTTTGGGATTGTCCTTGATTTGGGGCGGGGTTTCGTTGGCAGGGAGGTGCAGATGTTTCTGGTAAAACAAGCCGAGAAGGAGGCGCAGGATCGTGTATATAGACCTGAGAATTTTTAATAACTGTCACAATGAGAGGAAGAAACACACCGATTAATTGTATCTGCACTCCTTTGAAAGCGTTCTTGAAGCATCCGAGTGCTACAACCGGTATGCACAAAGTACAGAAAGGTGGCCAGTTTCTCGTCTGCAGAGACATACTTCGTACTGACAAGGCCCGAGAATGCCTGCAGCTCAAAGGACAGATGATAAAAGACATGTTTTGCAATGCCCATCTGGTCCCGGAAGCGACCAGGATGGCCACCGGAAAGCTCACTGAGCCACATCTGGCCAGTGAGGAGGGAGGTGTGCATTGGAATGGGAGTTGCAAGGCCAAGCGAGGTTGTGGTAAACGCGACCAGGGTACACAGCAGTGCAGTGATGAGCTTCTTTTTGCGTCGTCGTTCGCGTTCTCACAGTTTCTTTTCTCACAGACGTGCGGCAAGGCCCCGAAGGGCTATTTGACGTGTCATGGCACGGTTATTTGGGGCCATTCCATCCAGTAGATGGTGAGCGAGGTGTACAGAGTGTGTGTATACACGTATTTACTAGTTGTGACGCAAGTGACTTCACGCGGCAAACCCGTGTGAATCCGTCTCCGGCTACTTTGTGGAGCGGGCCGTTGATAGGGTGTGTACCAAAACATGCATGAAAACACCAGTTTTTCTTTCATTTTGAACCTATTAGCGGGCAGAAGTGAGGCATTAGATTATGAGCGTACACCCTCCCTGGGGTGGTAGGCTACACTATTGATGGCCAAAAGTCAGTGTAACAAACCAACTATGAAGGATTGAGTAGACTTGACAAGGCAGCCCAAAAGGCTGTTACGTCCTGACTATGATATTCTACACTGAGCTATAGATGGTGGCGGTAAACCATTATCTTATGCGCTGGAGGTGAAACATCAGGGAACTACTCAGAATTATTGACTTGCCGCCTCAACGGCCTCTGAATAGTCTGATGACTATTAAAACAAGATATACGAAGTCAGGATTGGTACAACCACATTAGGGCCGGCAGAGATATTGCGCCGCGCCATTTTGTGTATAAGTCCAACTGATTAGATTAGGATGAAGACATGTTACTGAGTTAACCATCACTGTGGTTACTCGGGCAGATCTGACCGATAGAAAGATGCGGGCCTCGCATCAAGGATTTACTGATATGACTGATGAGGATTGGTACTATAGAATGGCGCCGCGCCATATTTGCACTGGTCAATACTGGTCCACCAGTGTAGTGCCGCGCTATCTTGTCAATCTGCTTGATATGTACTATGAGTTCCACTGAGCTTGTGAAGTGCGGGACTGATAGAGAAATTGAATAGAACTTGACTAAGACTGACTTGACCAGTCAGCAATGACTAAAAGACTGACTTGCTCAGTCAGAAAGATGGAAACCAAGACAACTAAGCACGTCTTATGGCGTGCTAGAGAAATACATGTGGACTGTGAAGCCTCTGTGCTTCAGCGCGGAGCTCCTCGCGAGACGAAGTCGGACTGGGGGCTCCATAGGAGCCTCACCACGATCGCGACCCATTGTGGTCTTCTTGCTGTTACACAAGGCGAGTCCGCGCGTTAGCGGGACTCTAGCCTGGACCCTAGCTAGGGACTGTGTTACCCTCAGTAGGGCTCTTGTGACCTGGAGAGGTGGGCAGAGATGGATGCCCAGCCGGAGAGATTGTACAGGAAACCGGCTCACCCGCGTTCTCTTCAGAGGAACGTGGTGATCATAGGTAAAGTTGTAATTGTATTACTAATCAAGTACACAATGGTAAACTATCGCTGATCGCGCTACTAGTAATCGTCTACACGTAATATGTATACAGTAAATAATAATACGGTATCACAGAGCCCCCCAGCGCGGAGGTGTTAGTCCACGTCCATTCTGTCATTGTCCTTGTCTTCGCCCTCGTCGCGCGTAGGTAGCGACTCTTCCTGATCGATGATCCAGTCGATTTCCGCATCTGTCCACCGCATTTCTTCCCATTCTCGCCGAATATCCTCCTCAAGCCGGAGCAACCTCTCTAAACGTTTCTTGGGTCGGTTGTGCGCGCGTTTGTGCCCCGAAACGACCTGATTCGAAACTCGCTCCTTCAAGCCCACCTCCATTCAATCCATCAACGCCCTTGTTCCGGGATCCGGCGCGCCTTGCAGACAATCCAGCAAGGTTTTCTTGGGGGTAGACAGGCGCTCTTGCAGCGACAACGACGAACCCGCTGAAGTCTCTAGCGTCCGGACCCTCTCCGCTCGTGGGGCAGTTGGGGGCTCACGGCGCATCGCGTCCCAAGCCGTTTGCGCAGCCATTCTCCCTGCCGTCTCGGGATCAGTCAGTCGGTTCGCAAGCGTCGGAATTCTTCGCTCGTCGATGGACTCGTGATGATCAGGCGAAGAATTCGGAGGTGGTCTCGATGCATCAGACTCCCGTTTCGAGTATGACCTTCCGCGCGGAGACGTCTCTCTTCGGACGAACGAAGTCTCTCGGCGTCCTCGAGGGGAAGGGGAGCGGGGTCCTCGTCGGTGGTAACGCGGGGAAGGACTTCTCCTTCGGTACGGAGGCTCGGGTCAGCGCTCGTGGACAGCTCGTCGCTCCGGCGACATTTGGTAATCTCGATATCGCGGGGGCGTCGGACTTCGTCGGCGTATGCATTGACGAGGTCGCGGGGACGGGGACCGAGAGTATTGTCGGCTGAAGCTTCCCGGAGGGCGACGAGTATTCCATGCTCTCGAGGGCGACAGCTCCCTTTGAATAGTGTCCGGTTGTCGACGAGGGGAAGATGGTCGCTCCGCCGTCGAAGGTCGCGGTCCCAGATCTCGACACTCTTCCAGCGGAGGCCCAGTAGGCGCAATCTTCTTGAAGGATGGCAGCTTCGGCTTTCCTTTCCCGACATCCTCGGGAGGAGGACTGGCATCGATTCCGGATCTGCGCAACCCCATCGTCGCACGTTCAAAGCCGGCGGGACTTAAGCTTCGGGCCCCAGCTGAGCGGGGATTCCGTTCCCCAGCTTGTCGCAGCTGTTCCGCGTCTCTAGCACCCCGCACCTCGAAGAAATAATCAACCCGGTAGTCTGACTGGACCAGGCGATATATCCCAAGGATACTGGAAGGGGTTACGGCAGTGGCGGGATGCCGCAGCCAGAGTCTCAGGTCTCCCAGTCCGAAAGCGAAACTGTGACCGCTAATGAGGACGTAACTCAACTCATTGTCGGTCAGCGCAGGAGCCTCTGGTACCTCGGGAACCCCTTGCGTCCCAATTTCGGTCATGTCGATGTCCTCCTCAGGCCCCAGGGAAACTACAGATCCTTCGCTCGGGGAGATATCTCGAACGGGAAGCGTGGTCGGAGGCGTTATCACCCTGGGGGCTTCGACCACAGGACTCTGGGCTAGAGGCGTGGGCGGAGAGTATCTCTCTCCGACTCTTTGTCGGGAGGCCTTCTCTCGCCGGTACATCCACAACGAAGGGGCAGCACCGATCCAGTTCTCATTGCTCCTGCTTCCGAAGGCCCATCCTGGAACGGGCCGTCCAAACTTGTCGTCCAACTGTTCGAGGAATCCCGGTAGAGCCGGCAGGTCCGAAAAGATGAGTTTGCGCTTCATCTTGCGGTCGTACCAAACTTCTTCGTCCCCTTCCGCATCGCCCTTCCCTCGGGATCTGGCTCCTCGTCGTCTCATCAAAGGACCTACGTCCGGCTCGTCTTCCTCGGGATCCACTTGTGCGAAGACTTCCCACTGCCCCTTGCTCACAGCGTCGCTGGAGACTGGGGGTATTTCCATCCGATGGCAGGCGTCATCCAAGCTGTCGGACTCGAATAAAGGGCACGCCCACGGCGCGTCCAATTGCCAATGAAGACAAGCCGCGACTCGGTCCAGGTCCCTAGTCGGCCGGAGATTTGCTTGGAGAGGGGAGAACAGCTCGATTTTCGTGAAGGGGATCCTTTGCGAAACGGCGAGACGTTCGAACTCGTTCTCGAGCAACTGCTCGATGCTCGTTCCCTCAAGGAAGGTGGCTCGGATACGGGATACTGGCAGGCTTCGAGGTAGTTCGCTAATGAAGAAGCAGGGTACGTAGGCCTCGACGAGATACCAATCGACGAGGTCGTTGACCTTTCCGTTGACCCAGACTCCGACCAAGGTGTCATCCGCCGGGTTGACTCCTCCAGGGTAGCAGCGCTCACTCTGGTGAGGAGACTCCGCCCACCGGTCCATGAAGGCCACCCAGGCCTGCTTCTCCTTGACTCCTTGTTGACATTCGGCTAGGGCGTCCATAGCTCAATCGAAGGAATGCAAATTTCGAAGTCGTTCGATGTCCGCTCGTCGGGGGAATATAGGTCGTTTGTTGAGGAAACAATGGTGAGTGGTGCCTGAAAGTCGGATGACTGCAGACTGTTCGACCACGTCGTTTCGGGAGGCGAGGGACAGGAGGTATTCAGGCTGAATGTGGTCTTCGATCGCGCTAGTAGACATCCATATAGTCGTTCCTGAGACGAACTCGACATTGGAGGTCTCCTGCGTGCCTTCGCGAGTAATCATCCCGAGCCAAGGTTGATCGGACACATATGGTTTGGGTACGCAGGTGTAATCCCACTTTCCGCCATGACCATCGGTCCTTCTCTGATCGGGGGAAGACGCTACGGGGACTCCAAGGAAAGGAGGAGCGGATCCGGGGTAGAACGGGTCTTGTCCTGAGTTCGGGCTCCATATCAGCCAGCGCTTCTTCCTGGCCTCCACGACTCGAGTTCGAAACGTCTGGAAGTTTGGGAGTCGGCCGCCGAGGTACGTATCGTTGATAACGGGTTCGCCGTCGTAGCCATGCGAGTTGTGCAGACGTGGGGTTGAAAAGATCCGCGAGTCGAAGGAAGACATCTCTAGGAAAATCAAGGGCGGAGTCCTACAACGTCACGCTACGCTTGACCTGTCAGGGAGTTCGTTGGAGTTGAGAACGGCGCGAACTCGTCCAAGACGCGGGGCAATGCCGACGGAATACGAGAAGATCTTGAGATTCAAGGGCGGAGTCTTGCGACGTCACGCTACGCTTGACCGGTTGGTGAAGTTCAGGGGAGTTCGTCAGACTCCATTCGCTCGAGACGAGAGGTGATGAGAGTGGAAGGTAAAACGTTTAGAGAAAGGAGAAGAAGCGGAGTCAAACAGAAACAAACGTCTCGGGCCGATAGGTCCGATCAATCTTGTCCGATTCGACTTATTTCTTCAAACCCCTCCAAGTATTCCCTCCGTATCTCGGGAGCGTTGCGTAGGCTGTACTCGGACACCCAGGAGTCTTCCGAGGGATCGAAGCCGCGCCATCGGACTAAATACATCCGGCGATTTCCATCCTTGCGCTTGGTGAGGCGATGTCCCAATATGGCTTCGACCTCGTATTCTTCGTGGGCGTTAAGGATATCTCGAGTAGGCGGTAGCGTTGTCCGTTCTCCGAAGCGGGGGTCTGAAGTTCGATATTTCCGGAGATGAGCCAAATTAAATGTGGAATGCATAGGATAATTGTCGGGCAGCCGAAGTCGATAAACCAATGGATTGATTTTCTCCATTACTTCAAACGGGCCTATGGTCTTCTGCACCAGCTTCCTACCGGTCCCTTTCACATCGACCAGCTTCAGAGTATGAGGATTGACGAGAGCCAGGTCTCCAGGCTGTAATTCTTCGACTGGTCGTCGACCTTTGTTGTACGCTCGGGCTTGACGTTCCTGCGCGAGCGCCAAGGCGTCGCGCGCGGATTGCCTATGCTTTTCCATAACGGCGATGTACTCCTCCGCCTTCTGACTAGGCAGGAAGGGTCTTTTAGCGGGATCAGTGCTGGGTACTAGGAGAGCGGCAGCCCCTCGAGGCTGGTATCCCATAAGGAGGAAATCCGGAGAGTAGCCAGTGGAGCTATGTACTGACGAATTATACGCCCGAGAAGTTTCGCTGAGCCATCTAGCCCAAGATGTGCGGTTGGATGCGACATAAGCGCGGAGCATTTGCTCGATCAACGCGTTGAGGACTTCTGTCTGCCCATCCGTTTGAGGGTGATGCGAAGAGGACAGCGCCATTACGCTTTCGTAGTATTCGACCACTGAACGCCAGAACACAGTGGACCACCTCTTGTCTCGGTCCGCAATAATTCTTTCCGGCAACCCGTACACGTTAGCCATTTTCTCCACAAAGATTCGCGCAAAACCCTCCTGAGTCAGACCGTCGTGAGTGGGGACGATGATCGCGTACTTGGTGAGCTTGTCGACAATGACCAAGATCACAGTGTACTTCGCTTCCCCAGACGGAGGTAAACCCGTAATGAGGTCGAGGGAGACGGTAGCAAACGGCCTGCTAGGGATATGAGAAGGTCGGAGGCCCCCCATGGGCGCTCTACGATCAATCTTAATCTTCTGGCAAACATCGCATGATGAAGCGAAGTCGTCGACGTCCCTAATCATCCTTGGCCAATAGAACAGCTCCCTAATTCTAGCGAGTAGTTGTTCCGGCCCGGTGTGCGCGCTTTCGATGGCGGAGTCATGCATCCATTTAAGAATAAAGGCCACTTGAGACTTAGGAACGCAGAGGCGGGAGTTCCAGTCCGCATCAAGGAAATACAATAACCCATTGCTCCCTTTCTGAAACCGCGACGGGGTCAACAGGGTTTCTGGGCTAGGAGCCGATTCCACGTAGTGATGACGGAAGGCTGGATCCTTTCGATAACCTTTAGCGAACTCGCGAAGAAACTCGGGTTTCGCTCCGAGAAGTACATGAGAGCGAGGATCCCAGCTCTCCTCTGCTGGCTCCTCCGGCGGTGTTACTCCCGAGGGATAGGTCCAGTGGTCTCCCGTAGGGAACGGCAGGTCATCCGCGGCCGGGTGTTCGTCATCTAGTTCCGCCTCCGGAGACTCGTCAAGCTTGGTTTGCTGGCGAGTCTTCACGGGATAGGCTTTGTACTTGAAGATGACGTCTTCCCACCAGAGAGCCATGAACGCAGCTCTCTTGGCTCTAGTGAAGGTGTCCTTCTCCTCTGCGGTCTGGGCTCGTTCCACTTTCTCCTGATCCGGAGGTATAGAGGGAATGTCGTCTCGAGTAGGAGAGTTGTGCGGTGGAATCCGAGGCAATCTGGACAGGGGATCAACATTTGAATGGATCCGCCCTGCACGATGCACTATCTTGAGTCCAGGATACGCCGCGAACACTGCCCCCCACGCCGCCAACCTCCGATTCGCGTTCTCGTAAACTCGAGCCCACTGCAAGGCCGCGTGGTCGGTAACCAGAATGATCTGTTCGCCCTCAATGAATGGCTGGAATTTCACCAAGGCTTCCTTCGCTCCCAAGGCTTCCCTTTCGGTAGCACTGTAGTTCTTCTCCGCGGGTTTCATTGAACGACTCCAGTACGCAATGACTCTCTCGACGTGCACAACGGTATCTTCGAACTCCTCCGCCCATTCGTCCGGTGAGACTTGCTCCTCCACGTCCTTGGAGAGTCGAACGTATAGTCTCGGCACCGGTAACTTGGACGTCCAAGCTCCCCAGAGACGATCGTAGACAGGTGTCCCCTTCAGATCTCGGACACAAATAGGCTGAATTTGCTGAAGACTCGCTCCCATGGCGAAGTCTGATGCATCCGAATACAGGCGATACGGTCGTCCCTGCATGGCATGCCCAAGAACTGGCGATGCCACTAAGGCCTCCTTCGCTTGTCGAAAGGCGATCTCATGCTCCGCCTCCCATTCAAACTTCACTCCTTTCTTGAGGAGTTTGAATAGAGGCGCGGCAATAAAGGCGTAGAAAGGAATATAGGCGGCGAAGTAAACGCACATGCCCAAGAATTTCTGCAAGTCGGCCACATGACGCGGAGTCGCGAGATCCATTATAGCTGCGACCTTTTCCTGGTGAGTGGAGAGTCCCAGTCGAGAGACCTTCTGTCCTAGGAGGAGGATCGAGGAGTACCCTACGAAGCATTTGGGGGGAGACAGGGTTATGCCCGCCTTAGCTATTGCGCCAAGGACCTGGTCGAGGTGGACGAGGTGCTCTTCCCAACTTTTGGAGAACACAATGATGTCGTCAATGTACACTAGCGTGAAGAGCCATAAGAAAGGAGCGAGGATGCCCTGCATGACTCGTTGGAACACCGAAGGTCCGTTCCGCAAACCGAAAGGCATTCGCTTGAATTGCCATAGACCACGATGGGATCGAAAGGCGGTTCTCTCCTTGGCGTCATCAGCCATTTCCAACTGGGTGAACCCCGCCAGAGCGTCGAATGAAGATAAGACTTGAGCCCCGCTCAACGCTTGCAGTATTTCGGACTGCTGCGGAATCGGGAACTCGTCCGGCACAGTTCGCTCGTTCAACTTCCTATAGTCAACGACCAGTCGGGGTTTCCCGTTGCGATAGACCACCACACAGGGAAAACCCCACGGACTAACGGAGGGTTCTATGACTTCCGCTTCAAACCAAGTGTCGATCTGTTTGTCGATCACTTCGCGTTTCGCAGGCGACGCGCCGTACATCGGCAAGGAGATGGGTTGGGTATCCGGCTTAAGAGGTACGGGCACCTTGGTGTCGACGTGGCCAAGCCGTCCGCCCACACCAAAGGCTCTCGCATTCCTGCTTAAGACTCCCTTCAGCGCAACCTTGTGCTCGTCCGGAATATCCGGTCCCCAATTGACCAGGGCGGCCACATCTTTGTCTGGCAAGGGATCTTCTGGCACGGCCGTCGTTTTGGGCCCCCAATTTTCGTCTCCTTCCAACTTATCATCCCCTTCCGCTTCCTCCGGTCGGGTGGTGGCTGCAGCGAGGTCCTTTTGGCGCAGAGTTCCCACCGTAATCCGGATGGCATCAGCCGCATTAGCCATCTTCGCTCCTTGATCCTTGTCTTTGGGTTTATCCATGAACTTCTCGGGATCGACAAGATGCCCGACAATTTCTCCTCGGCGGACATACCACGGGCGAGAGCTCGGGTTAGCGATAGGAATGTAAGGATGATCGCTGTTCACCCAGGTTGTTGGAGCTGCGAGCACCAAGCAGTCGTCCATGGAAATAATTATCTTTTCCACAATCCACTGTGCTCGACCTGAGAAAGGACCTATGACTCGCACGTTGCGCACGGAGCCGGCATGAATGAGGGCGTCTTCGGCGGCCAGTACCTGGGGTAAGGAATCCTTGCCGGATTTTTCCACTCTCGTTCGTTCTCTTCTCGCAGCAGTCTTCCGGAGGAAACCCTTGGCTCGAACAGCGTGTACATGGCGGACTTCGAAACCCAGATCTACAGCTTCAGCCAAAGACGCGGGGATGATACGCTCGGTCTGGCCTATCCGGATCTCACAGTGTCCACTGGAGTATCTGGTAGTGCCCAACTCATAAGCCATTTGGAAGTCTTCTCCCAGAAGCAACGGAACCCGCATATTTCGGACCACATATGCTTCGACCTCGAAACTGATTAGAGTCCCGTCGACCGCTCGAGAATACATAGTGAACTTTGTGAAACCTAGAATCCGCGCCTCTCCCGTTAAGGCGTAAAGCCTCATGCGCAGCCCTTCCCGAGGCTTCGGAAGGTACCCTAAACTCAGGAAGTACTCTTCTGACATTAGGGTGATGTCAGCCCCAGAGTCGAGACGTCCTTTGATAGGAGTCGCGTCGGGCGTTCCGACAGCGACCTTCATGTGCAGTGCGCGAACTCCCAATGATCCAAGGCCGGGTGGATGAGATTTGGCCCTGACAGCTTTGACAATGTCGTCCCCAGGAGATTTAGGAGGCGAGGGTGCAATCTCTGCACTCTCCTCGCATTCTTCCACCTTCTCCTCGGAGGGGGAGTCATCGCCATTCGGCGGCCTCCTACCTCCGGGCAGACTCTCCGGTTTCTTTCGGAATTGCTGCCAGCGTCGGAAATGCCTTGTAGTCAGAAAACTCTCACGTTCTTCCTCTCCCTTCCCTTTGCCCTTTCCTCTCACAGCTTTGGCGCGCGCTTTAGCCTCAAACTTCACTCGTCTCCTCCCATTTCGGTGCGTCTCTCGAACTACGTGAGCGGCGGCTGCGTCATATTTGGAACTGAGAACATGGTGGACTTCTCGACGAACGCTGATCTCAAGATTTTCACGCGAATAAGCAGGATCAGTCGTGTTCAGACGTTCGGCTATCATAGCTAAGTACTCGACTCGATCCGCTTCTTCTTCTTCGTAAGAGACGGCGACGTCCAGCATGTTCGCATCCCGCATGGCTTCCCAGGCTCCGTAATGGGGACAGTCCCGAGCAAAGTGGTTACCGCTCGTGCACACAAAGCAGTTACCGGGCGGCTTCCGCTCACTGTGAACTTCATCTCGTTTGGAGAAGGAGTACCCTTTCACGGTCTTTCCTTCGGGCCAGCGCATCTTAGTCGGGGCGGGATTCGCGCGGATGTTACTCTCAGTTCGGGGGCGTCTAGCACCCCGGAAACCCACATGGGCATCTCGCTCTTCGACTTCGCTAGCTGGATCAGCCTCGTCAACGGATTTATCCATGCGATCGTGATCTACAGCATGAGCGTTTCGAGGGTTTGAGCGGCGAGAATAATAGTTGCCCAGGGTACGGAGTTGGACTGCAGTATTCCAGCTAGCCATGAGAGTGGCGCAATGCCGACGGGTAGCCGCGAAGAGAGAGAACAGATTAGGGTAGCGTTCGGAATTGATGTCCCCGAGCCACACGGTAGGAGCAGTACGCAGTATGCGATCCACGACTGCGGTTCCATCCTCTTGATCGGGATATAGGAAGGCGTTGTAACGAGAGCGTCTCTGAAGGAAGTCCATGGGCATCTCTTCCTCATGGCCGCGCTGTCGGAATTTCATCTCCTCAAACTTGCTCATTCGGTCCTGAAGCCACTGATCGTTGAGGAAGTGGGTTTCGATAGCCTTGAAGAGCAAGGTCCAGCTCTGGCTGACGTAGTTGCGCACAGTGACCGACTGAGTGGTCCACCACATTTCCGCTCGATCGGTAAATTTGAGCGGGGCGATGGCACCTAGATCCGTAACCATCTGTGGGGACAGTCGTACGAGTTCCGAAATCTTGCAGAGATAGGTTATGACCGTTTTGCCATGGCCATCCCACTCTGGCACGAGATTGAAGTTCAGCTTCCGGTTGAGCTGCCACTCGTTGGGCCAAAGGTTCCCATTCGGACCGAGCAAGGGAGGTCCTCCGCCGTCCGGCGGGCCATCACCTCCTCCAGCGCCTCCTCCAGATGGAGGTACACCTCCCCCAGGGTTTGTCGGCGATCCTTCAGAGGGAGGCTCATCGCCGAAGGGCGGGCCTCCACCTCCGGACTTGCCATTTCCCGAGCCTCACCCTGTTCCTCCGTTGGAGCCCCCTTCGTAATTCTGGGGCACCAAGTTGTGAAATTGGTGAGTGGTGTATCCAGTAAGAGGCGGGAGTGCCGCAGGGGTACCAGCCACTGGCGGTATCGCAGTCGTAGTTCCGATCGTCGAATGACGAGCCGCGTTAACCTCCGTCAAGGACGCTCCCAGGGTAAACCTGCTCGGTCTCGGAGTAGAGATTCCAACGGGAGCGGGGATTGAACCAGGAAGGTTCCAAGTCGCGGGCACTCGTCCTAGCCCCGGAACGGTGCTGACGGATCCCGGCTTGACCGCAGACAGCGATGGCGGAACGTCGGCAAATCTCAGAGCTGGTTTGGAGGTAACCGTGAGTCCGGGCGAGTTCCTCTCCTTCTCGACTCGAGAACGAGGAGAAAGAGCAGAGGACTTCGGAAGGGGTCCGCGAGACGCCGATTTAGGTTGGCGTTCCTTATAGAAGTCGTCGCGGAGGTCCTTCTGAGCTACAGGTACAGCCGACTGGAAAATCTTCAAGGCTTCTCGATGGTGAACGTGTTGATGGTAGTCGGGTCGAGCCACTAACTTCGCCAACTCGTAGCTGGGAATGTCTCGACCGAACTCGGCACGGACCGAACTCCGAGTGGAATCCACGGAACTCATAGAATCCAGAGCTTCCATTCCTAGGACGAGTTTAACGGAGTTCAGGAAAACGTCGATACGTTGCGTCGCTCGCTCCAGTCGGAATTGAAGAGTCGAGCAAGCGGTGAGGAGGGTCGGTTGACTGATGTTGTCCTCCAGGAGTCTCAAGATTTTCCATCCGGGATCGAGAGGGAAGCGAGAGTTGCCGACCTTGCCCAAGAAATCGTATAGTCCCTCCAGGACTTGGTGTACGGCCAGGGCAATTTGAGAGATCTGTTCCAAATGCAGCAGATTGAGAGCGTATTCCGTTCCCTCCTCGCCGTCCTCCCCACGAACGACGACCAAGTCTTGAGGCGAGAATTTGATTTTCATGAGCTGAGCGACAGCCTCCGGCAAGTTGTCCCAGAACCACCTATGGTGAGCAGTAGCCCAACAGATCACCAAGTCGCGGAAGGCGATGGACTGCTCCGCCGTCCTGCCGGGCAACACTCCATCCACCGCTCCGAAAGCAAGGAGCGGGTCCTCGTCACGATGAGGGTCGAATGTAGCATGATATCGGGCTACGGAAGCGGACAAATCTTCGTCGTAAACCTCGATAACTCGACCGAAAGCAAAGAAGATGCGTCCCGGACGACGGTTGTGGAGCAAGGCCTGTGAAATGCTGTCGTTGTCGAGGAGTCCGGGCGCGGGCTGAGTCTTCAACTCAGCCGAGGCTGGAATGTTGCGGATTTCGGTAGAAGTACTGGATGGCGAGTCGACGGTCCTGACTGTAACAGCAGTGGAGGGGGCGGGGTTGACAACCGAGGAGACAGATGGAGTCACGGATGACTCTACATTCAATCTCGCGTTCATGACGTTGTACACGCCTCCTTCGCGGAGTTCAGCCTCAAGATCGGTGGCGCGTCGTGCAGCGTTGGCGAGCAGGTAAGTACGGCTGATAAGTTCCTGAGGTCCCATACTCCCGGTTTCAGAAGTCTCGGGCTCCACTCCTGACAAGGAGGAGCTCGAGACGGTCTGTAGGGTGGGCAGACCACTCCCGCTTTCGCTGACGTCGTTGGGGAAGGGAACAGATAACGGAGTGCCATCAGTCGTAACGGCGCGAGTTTCACCCAGTACGGGGATCTCAGCGCCGAGCGGGGTTTCGTTCAAGTAGGCGGGGGCGGAAGCAGTCGACTTAGGAAGGTTGACGAGGATACAAGACGCGGCGCGAGTTCTCCCGGTGCTGTCGATTTCAGGCGGCAGGCTGGCGGAGGCTGCAGGAGCTTTCTTCCTCAAGCGAGGTTTCGGCTTAACAGCGACGTCGACTGGTTCGGCCATGGATGTGGATGGGCGTAGAAGGTGATAGAGAAAAGAATAGGGTATGTTCTCTCCCTTTTATGGAGGGAGAGGGTTTTGGAAATTAGGTGCGTGTTTCAAGACCCCGTCTCGACACAGGAGTGGAGATGGGATCGGTCCGTGCGGAACCCATCACGCGGAACGATGCATCGCGCGGTCTCGTGATCGTAATGCAGCTGATGCGTCGGGCATTCGCACTACGGCCCCAGCGAGAACGGGTCGACTCCGAGAGCGGCGGTCGACCAGTGAGCGACATCTTGTTAGCTTGTCCTACCGCCATCCTTCGATAAAACAGAAGATAACGCCCCAGGAATTTTCTAAGAAAATGGTACGATCGATCCAGAATAATTCGGGGAGTCGAATTTCATGATAAGGATGCCGCGTTGCTGGGCGACGTCTCAGGGGAAGGGGTGAGTTCCCTTCCACGGAAAGGCGGTAGACGTCCGATTATCCGTCTCGTTTGAGTGGAGCTCCCCTGTGCGTCCACCACTGTGAAGCCTCTGTGCTTCAGCGCGGAGCTCCTCGCGAGACGGAGTCGGACTGGGGGCTCCATAGGAGCCTCACCACGATCGCGACCCATTGTGGTCTTCTTGCTGTTACACAAGGCGAGTCCGCGTGTTAGCGGGACTCTAGCCTGGACCCTAGCTAGGGACTGTGTTACCCTCAGTAGGGCTCTTGTGACCTGGAGAGGTGGGCAGAGATGGATGCCCAGCCGGAGAGATTGTACAGGAAACCGGCTCACCCGCGTTCTCTTCAGAGGAACGTGGTGATCATAGGTAAAGTTGTAATTGTATTACTAATCAAGTACACAATGGTAAACTATCGCTGATCGCGCTACTAGTAATCGTCTACACGTAATATGTATACAGTAAATAATAATACGGTATCACATGGACTAGCCCCGGTAGCAGGTTATAATACCCATGGTTGAGAATGTCTTCTACGCCATTGGCCATTCACTACTCGGGCTCCTCCTATTCATCCCGTCTATCTCCTTTACTTCTCTCTGAAATGTATAAAAGCAAGCTGTGTACTCTGTATTAGCCAGTAAACTATCCCCCAGATATACGGGCAATATAGTAGACTCTAGATTTGTGATAGAAATCAGATATATTTGCAGACGCACAGAAAAGATTAAGAGATATGGGACGTCGAAAAGACTACCAATCACATTGATATAAGAGCCCCATACAACCTGCACCAATCAGTCTCCTGTAGCAGCGCTTTAGGCCTCCAGGACTAAGACTTGTTGTGTAAATTGTACTCTCTTGTCTCCTGTAGCAGCGCTTTAGGCCTCCAGGACTAAAGACTAGTTTGTGCTAGTAGAAGTGAAACCACCGCCTTCAGTGTAACTGTCTGCGCCTTAGCCCAGCGTCCACCTTCTGTGTAACAGCCCCGTTTTGTTGATACCGCCGCCATTCGTGCAAACGTTGGTTGATATTGAAGTAGCGTCTGTCTGTTGATAGTCTGTCCTACCTTCTGCTTCTTGGCTAGCTGCCAGTAGTGTTAGGTTCTGCCGCTCACAAAGAAGCTGAAGACTTGAACAGTCCAAGGTTTAACTTGAGTCTTGATATCCTGTTGGCGTGAAGTCCCTGCTACCCTAGCATAACTGTGCTTAAACCACATAGTTGCTATTGAAACAAAGCCTTATTCCAACCTTGCACACCCTTTTGACGGGTGATACGTACCCTACCTCCCCAAACACACACACACGAGTATTAGGATTAGGATTAGTGATTTGTTTTGGTTTTGGTTGGTTTGAGTAGAGTGACTAGTTCGCTTTTCTCACTAGTCAATCCATTAGATTTCACGGCCGCACCCTAGTGCACCGTTTCACCGTAACCAGATGGCTCCATCAGGCGGAGCACCCGAGCAGGCCCTTAGCGTTCACCCGATACAGACTGAGAAATGACACGATCAAGTTAGGCTCGTGACCAACCGCGTTCGCCAAGCACGTTGCTGCGCTTATCACGGTTGGCCAAGCGGCTGGGATATCATGCTGCCATTTTGGCTGATGCCGCCAAACGAGGTTTTGGACTTGGGATTTTTGACCTCCCGTACCTTCAGAAAAAGTGTAAAAAGTTGCATAGTCAAAGATGGACAGTTTTCAATTCTGAGTTGAATGAGACCAACTTGTTTCGGCTCCACCAGCCAAAATGATGACATGATATTCCAGTCGTTTCACAGCACCGATCTTCTTGCCCCGTGATCAGTGCTGGAAACGAACTGGTCGCGAGTCTACGATCAAGTATCCACTGAACTAGGTTCGGATCAAGCCGCCTTCTCAGCTCACATGACCAGCACGTGCTTCGCATCTCCGAGATAGTTCGGCGCGCCGGACCGGAGACAGGCTTACTCCGAACCTACCACTGAACAGAGATACTCATGAAACAAGATTTGAACTCACCTGACTTCTCGACAGTTTGATTGTTTGAACATGAGGCCCGGATTTGGCGGCTTTCGTCCACAGAACCAGGTCTTAGTATACTCCCGGAGACCGTAAACGAGTATGAAAGCATTCCCCTCTTGCTCGACATCAGGAAAAATTCCACTGAATACATAGTGCAATGTAGTCAATATAGTCCCCCGTAGCTCTGTCGACAACCCCCTGTTATATAGGTCTGTAGCAGCACCCGGCAACTCTGTAGTGCAATGTAGTTTTATAGTCCGGTAGCACCGTACAATGGCCGAGGAGAACAATTAGGCGGTCAGAAAAGGCGAAAAGCGGCGGACAATGATGAGGAAAACGAGAAGGTGGGAGAACTTTCGGGCACAGATAGCGATGTGGTGATTTCCTCTTACAATTATTCCGATTGATTATTTCATTTACTTGTCCGGATGGCTTCCAGGATACGAAGTGACATGGACGCAGCATGGAATCCCACTGGAGGCAGGCTGGATGCCCAGTTGAATAGGCCAGCTAGACACCAGCCCGCTCCCAGCTGCACCCAGCACTCGCGCAGCCATGACCCATGTGACCACGCCAGATAGGGACAACGTGCGGGGACTTTGGGGGTGTACTGAATTAAATCTCCCTGGTGGGACACCACTTGTGGAAGGAAAGCAAAGACACGGTACGGCATACGGCGCAGCAGAGCCAGACGATCTTGAATTTCGTAGAGATAAGTCATCTAAATCGACAAGGCATCCAACTTTTTGAGCAGTATCTCGAGGTCGCCGTCGATGCCGATGGTGACATGCAGCTGGGCGGGGGCGTATCGGTGAGAAGATATAATAGCGACAAAGGAGGAGTCAAAACGGCTTTATTCACGGGCGAACAAATACAGCAAGGCGGATTGCGAATTGCAGAGGGGATTCCAATTTCCGGGAAGAGGGGGACTGCGTCATGTAATTCAGGCGGTTGGGCGTCTCGTGACATCGGCAGTGGGCACCGCCACGGACTGACCTCTACATCCATGTCTAGGACGCCGAATTTTGCCGCCGAGCGGCCTGGAAACTCTGGTGGATCTGACGATGGAGCGGATCTTACTGCCCTGGAGCTCAATGTGGAGGCAAGGAAAATTTGAATAACCGGTTCTCGCAAGGGGCAACCGGCATTAAACAAAAGATATAGGAGGGCTTCGGCGGGAAGAAATCGCCCGACCCACGCTCCTACCGCGCGAGTATAATATATCCCGCCCCCCCATATAGGTAGAGCCCGGGTCGATTCGGACTTCAAGTGAACTTTTCAACCTGACCCGGGTGTTTCTCAATTGCAATTGCGGCGACCCGATGTCGCGCCGTCGGGCGGGGGTTGCACGACTGGTAGTCCTTCATGCGGTGGTCCGGCTTCGCGTCCTCGGACGGTAACCTTTGGAGAGACTATTATTCGTCCATTAGGACAGCATAGACCATTCCACAGTAGCTATAACAACTAGGAAGCATCATTGACTTGTCCACTTTCGCGGCGGGTGGGTCACAAAAACTATAAACCTCCTTTACCCGATAACGGTTCGATTCAACTTGGCGCATTCAGTTAATCTTTTATCTTAAAGCATTACGGTAGGAGCATGGCTCGCCTTGGGGATGGAGAGTAACTTCCATGCTCAGCGACACATAGTGTAGTGATTAGCTTGCGACGTAAAGTTTCTGTAAGACGATGTAGATATTTTAGAGTCCTAAACCGGGAAGCGCAACGCCACGTGGAAGCGCAACACTAGGAATAACGTACCTTTGAGGCTTCCAACTAGGTTCAAAAATTATACGAGCATAGTAGGGTATCTTATTATCCTGTCCACCAAAGGATTTGTGCAAAAGCTCCTGTGAAGCCCTCCAAATTGCGATGTTTGTGACCACATTTCACAGCCTTTGATCCTGACTACCAGGCCTTTCCTTCTTTCTGTGTTCACAGTGCTAGCATATATCAATTTTGTTGCATTGAGGGTTTTAAGTGTCCCTGATCACATATATGTAGGCTAAACCACCAAAAAGCATACCCCCAGAACTACAATCGATCATGTCGAAGTGTTGCGCTTCTGCGTTATTTGGGCTTTGGCGTACCGAAAAGATTTGCCTCGTTCTCGAGAGCTACTCAATGTTGACCCCCAAAGGTAAATTGTGCCATGGACAAGATATAAATCCGATCCATATTACAATTTGGACCGAGTAATTTGCGTGAGATCTGGCTCAGGTGTCCGTGAAGCAATCTGATCGTTGCGCTTCTCGGTTTAATTTGGGTTTAGTACTGTATAGCATAAGTTTCGAGATTGTGCCAGACAATTTGAGAACGGTGTTTTCGAAGCACCGGTTGAGAAACCGGTTGGAAAGTTGAATAATCTACAGGGCATGAATGACATATAAAAGGCCCTTGGCCACGGTGCCATATCCTCAGCACGGAGCCGCACTCGAACTAAAAACGCTCTTCATTCAGCATCTCTCACGCTCGCTGTCCATCTCAGTCGCCAACTTTCCTTCGTGAAGTATTCACGGCCATTCGTCCATAGCAGATCATCCAGCTAATCTTGTTTACACGCGGCATGACTTTCAAACCGACCGGCGGCGCTCTGCTTCTCGCATTCGTCTTCTGTCTCTCTCTTATTTCCGTTTGCCACGCCTTACCGCTGTGGACGCCAGAGGACTTTGACTGGAACAGCCTCCCAGTTGCGCCGAGAGATCAGTGGCGAGGGCGCTACCTGAATCTCACCCAGCACCCACTGCCTAACCATCCGAAGATCGCACTTCTGATGGAGATCGGCGAGCCTGGCCAGATTGATGGGACCGACGTGCTCTTCATTCCTTCATCGTCGGGCTCGCGTGGCAGGCACTCAACGTCGCCGTCGGGATTGGCTCCATCGCGACCGCGATCCAGGGCTGCGCGACCAGCGACGGCTCCGCAGGCTCAGTCGCTGGCTGCGTGTTTGGCATCGCGGGCACGGTGCTTTCGATTGGCTCCGCATTTAAGGCTGCTCAATCCGCTGGCTGGTTGGCAAGGGCGCACAGCGGCTTCGAAGGCTCGGGTCTCGAGAACATCGCGCTCGACGTCTTCCAGAAGCGCATGGAGGATGATTGGCACCAGCGCGCCACGACGACCTCATGAGTCGCGTGCTGGGCGACTTCTCTAGGGAGCCGATCGAGTTCCTGGGCTACGCGCCGGAAGCGCACCGTCTCGCCCGTCGTGGCGAAGGCGATCTGCACCCGCATGCTCCCGTCTTCCGCTTCACGCACCCGAAGTACGGCCTGATGGACATTGTGTCCCGCGACCACGCCAACTCGACCCGCTTCACGGTCTCGTACGTGGGGCCAAACACGCGCTTTGGGGAAGCGCCAGTCGTTCCAGCACGAGACGCTCAGCACCGACCTGTTCGAGGCGCGCTTTGACGGGGGCATCGAGGCCCAGGACCCCGGCGCGGACTTCAACGCCGCGAGTGGGTATCAGCAGATAGAGAACACAATCCAGTGCTTTGGTCCGGGCACGTGGGAGGCTGGCAACGTGCTCAGTGCGCAGATGTTCGACAACTCGGCGCAGGAGACGTTTGCGTTTGCCAGCATGGGCGTCTTCGCGGACGACAGTACGGACGGCACACTGGAGGCCTTCACGCCGCGTGGCATGCCGTTTAGTTCTCCTAGCTGCTGAACGGCGATGTAAGCCCATATTTCACCGACTAGTCTGTCTTCGGCTGACGTTCTGTGCAGCATTTTCATCATCTACTCTTCTGCTTTAATTAACATTCCCCTGTTGCCATACGGTATTCAGGAGAGGGATGAATTTTCAGTGAAACATGTAAAAGCGGACAAAAAGGAGGGAAAAAGAAACGCAAAAAAAGAGGTTGTATTTTGTGCTACGATATTCAAGTGGAGGTGTAAAAGCGCCCGTATATCTCATCATATTTTTGTTATTGTTCACTTCCTTCGGTTGAACTCACCCATCACGACTGAGCTCGCGGACAGAAGATTTCAACTTGCTTTCAAGAATCTATCGAATTCCGCCGACTCAGACCACCCAAAGAACAATCATTTTCGTTACTGGATACCTGAGCACATCGGCGAACGCAACGGATCTCTCGGTTGGGGCCTCCATTCGGTAGGTAAATAGGTAGATATCATTGCACGGCCGATCCGACTCAATACAGTCTGGGGGAGTGATGCATCACCGTCTCTCCAGAGAACAACGCCATGATGCATCCACAGCTCTCGCGAGAACAGCGGCAGTGATGCATCACCGAGAACACTGACCTTTTAGGCTGCCTGCCCCCTGCCTGCCATCAATGTCGCAGGTAACGTCTTCGTCGTCGTCCTCAACGGTGTCCAGCATTGTGTTCGAGTATTTGCCAAAAGAGCTCAGGGCGGGCTTACAAATATCCCAAAGAGGCAATTGCCTGTATTAACTAGAGCCGCCAAATACACGAAAGAATACATTTTATAATGAGTGATGCAGCAAGTAATACGGTCGACTACGCAGTGCTAGTCAAACGGGTCCATAAGCCCCACCCTTTCATCCTCCTTTTCGTCGCTTTCCTCCCCTCGTCGTCCACCTTGACCTCAGCACACGCCGCGCGCGTCCGCCACCAATCTGGCCAGCCCTCTCCACTGGTCCTCAAAACCGGCACGCATCCCATCCTGACATGCGGCCTGTTTCAGCGCGTAGGAACCATGCCCCTCCCGTAACGCCTCGTCCTGCCGCGCCGCCCTCAATCCTACCCGCGCCCTCCACCCATCGGCACGCCACTGGAAGAATTGCAGCACGCGGCGCATTTCCTCCTCCAGCAGGTCCGTTTCCTTCCGCGTAACGCATCGCCTTCGCGCGCGCTTTTGCCCATTCGATCCGCAGCGCTACAAAAGCCCAATATCAGTGCTGGCAAACCCCAAGGCATCCATCCGACTCACCCTCGTTCTCGACAACATCTTGGTCCTCCCCAGTAGCGCCCTCCACCTTCCAGATCCACGACATCTCCATCCCATCCTCCGCCTTCTGCTTTGCAACCTCTGCCTCTTCTGCCGCCGCCTCCGGATCCACCGCCGCCATCCTCCTCGCCTTCTTCTTCCTCTTCCCACCCTTCCTCCGCCGGTCGTCGTCTCCAAACACCGCGCTCGGTCGGCCGCGCACGTCGGCTGCGTTCAGCACTTGCAAATGCGCGTAGTCCCTGTGCTGGAGACGGGGTCCCAAGGCGACGAGTGCAGCTCGAGCAGCGCGGTACTCGTCGGCGGCACGATCCACCTCGGCCTGGATGTGGGCCACGCGCGTCCCCGATCGCGTCTTTGCCCTCACACCCGTCACCTTCCCCCGGTGTTTGTACTCCCGCGTCCGGGAGATCAAGCGGCTCCGGATCTCGGTGAGGGCTAGGACGGCCTGGCCCTTGCGGAGCTCGTACTCGTACTCTAGCAAGGAACGGTCGCATTGCACCAGCATGCCGATCGCCGATGGCAGCCACAGCTTGATGTCTTGCGCCCTTATCCCCGGCAAGCTCTGCGTCGCCCCAATCCGATCCCGCTCGGCCGCCTCACGTTGTCGCAGCAGTGCTGCCTCCGGGATGAATAGCTGCTGGACGGCGATCCACCCGTCGATCTTGCGACGCAGCTTGGTCTCCCGCTCGATTCGGGCACGCCCCTGCGTGGGTGTCTCGTGCTGGCCCACGTTTTTGAAGGCTGTCGCAAGAGCACGCCTAGGATCAAGGGTTAGTTTTTCCGCGTTCAGGGAGCGATGAGGGATCACTTACTGCGACTCCTCCAGCTGCAGTCCCATGGAGAGCATCTCCGTCTCATGCATATCCCCCGCACCCGTAGATGGTCGACATCATCCGCCGCGATCTTCGCCATTCGCAGCCGGACCTGCGTCAGATCGTCGTAGTGGACGGTCGAGGCAAACGGATTGGGCTTTTCCGCGTCCGCCTCCCACGCGCGCGCCATTGCCGTCCACGTTTCGATCACAGACGCCGAGAACGATGCCTCGACGTCGACCCATGCCTCCCGCGATTTCCACCATCAGCGGGAGATTCTTCTGCAGGCGGTCCCGTAAGGTGGTGCCTAAGGTCTGTCAGCATAGGGCCATGCACAGGAAAAGAGGAACTCGCACCCAGTCGCATGATCTTCTTCCAGTTCCAGTACTGGAAGTGGACCTCGAGCGTGTCCCGCCGCGCGCCTGGGCCTGATACGCTGGTGCTGTTCGCGAGGCGGTTCGCGTCGGCCCACCCACGCTCAGGCGGCCTCCCCGTCCGTCCGGCCCACGAACGGCGTCAGGTTGAAGGAGAATAGGAGATTATAACTCTCGATGTGCGCTGGAAGGTGGAATTTGGGGCACCAGAACCCCACGCTGGTCTTTCTCCCTTCAGCTGCGCGTGGGGGGTCGAAAATGCGCATGCGTTCCCAGATATTTTTGTACCATTGGCATGCGATGTCGTAGGATACGAATAATTGCAGTAGGATGCAGCCGGCGAGGCTCATGAAGAATAAATAGTCCATGTTTAAATATCTGGGCACATCCGTTAGTTGTCGAGGCTTCGTTCAGCCATAAAAATGCATACCGTTCCCCCATCTGCAAGTCGCCTACCCCATTCGGGCGTTTCATATTGTGGCGGGCGCAGTCGACCGTCCCAATTCCCGATGACGCCGTCCCCAGGAACTCCCGAAGCGGTTTGTCGACGGCATCGTGGGAGACGCAGGTGCTTCTCTACCAAAAAAAAGGCGTCAGATTCCAATTCGACCACAAGCTCATCATGCTCACCTCCTGCTTTTGATCCCAATGCTTCTCGAGGTGGGCCATATACTTCGTAACGTCCCCAAAGAAACCCCATCCCCTCACCAACCCCGGATCTTTCTCCTCACTCGACACGTCCTTGCGCATGAGACGGAAATTGGCGTCGATCGCCAAGAACAAGGCGTATAGGAATCTAAAATACCCGGTAAGCATGCATCCCATGCGGCTCGCTCAGACGTACCGGTGGTGCACCGGCGCCGTGTGCCAATCCGGCGGCAAGTTGATCCCTGGATGAGGGCAGGCAGGGCACAAGAGTGCCACCTCGCCCGGCTTTGTCGCGTTGATGCGATCCTCGCATGGGTCGTGGCCTCGGCCAGCGCGTTTCAGCAACAGCAGATGCTGCCACTGCCGCGTCATCCTCAGAAACTCGCTGTATCGATCCTACGCCTCGGTCAGTCACATATCAGACCAGAAAGTAGTACGCTTACCCGCGACGGCTCCAATCCCGTATTGTCGGTTTCCCGCACCAAGCTGTGGTAGAACTCGTACGGCGAACACTTGGATTCAAGCGTCATGTGGGCGAAGCGGCGCAATGACGCGAAGGTTGCGGCTGATCGCGGATTGGTTCCAGTCGGGGTATAGCTTCACGCGCAACAGCTGCACGGACTTGGCCTTGGTGGTGCCGCAATCGCAGTAGTCAAGTCCGACTTCTTCGATCCCTTGTCGTCGTGATGACGACGAAATCGTCGCCCGCTGCCGTGGAGGGGTTGGGACACACCTCGCCCACTTGATGTCCCAGCTGGATCCGCACACCCAATGATTTGAGGGTGCACCGCCGGAACCAACCGTTCTCCCAACGCTGCCCCGTGCCGTCAGCCTCACATCGCTTCTTTGGGCGGGCTCGACTGACCTCAATCCGATGGAACGGCATGCTCGCATGCAGGCGCTTCACGCAGCTGCCGCAATAAAAGCAACCGTACATGCAGTCGGTGCAGCGGTACGAGAATTCTGTGGCCTCGCACCCTGGCCCTGCACATACCGTCTGGTCGATATAGTCGCCACGTCCGTCGTGCCGCAACACTTCATCCAGGAAATCCTCGCGATCCAATCGTGCCCATTGCCCATGAGGGTCGTCCTGAAGCAGCGATCAGAAGAATGTAAGAAGAAGAAGAAAAACGCCAAGCTAGACTCACAGACTCTCTGAGTTTTCGCGGACCAGTGGTCTGCATTCCAGGACCAAACTCGGCGTCAAATTCGGCGTAGTCTGCCTCCCAGTCGTCAAACGAGAAAGCCGGGGCTGCTGGGACGTCTGGCTTGAGGGTGACCTTGGTTTTTTTGGCGGGGGAGGCGGGGGTGGGGATCGACGACATGGTCGAGCGTACTCCGCGTGAGCCCATGGTGATGGTCTCCGCTGGGATGTAGTGGACGCGTCGCCCCCGTGTACGAGGGAGGTACCCTTCCTGCGAGTCATCGCTGTCGCTTCCGTCGTTGAGGTCGTCCTCCTCGACGTACAAAACCTTGCGTTTGGCCATTAGGGAGGCGAGGCTTCAAAATCAGAACACTCACATGTTTTCACCCGCGCGCAATTGAGAACCGAAATTCAGGCGCAACTAATAACCGGTAATCTCATGCTATCCCCTCTGATATATCCCTTAGTCCCGGCGCTGCAAACGAAAGTCGTAGTCGATAAACGTATGGATAAACAGCAGCATCAGCAACATATGTCTTTAGAAAATTAGAATGTGCTCCCAAGCAAAATAAAAACTCACCTTTGGTCGACCACCACCGACTCGATGGGTGGGCCGCAAGAGATCGCGTCGTAAGAGATCAGGGCGGGTCCGAGTGGCGACCCGCCATTCTGGTAAAGTCTGTCCATATCGACGCGTCTGGAGCAATAAGCCGTAGCACACCGGAAGAATTCCAGACGCTTACCTTTCGCCATGATCCCTATCTACGGTCCCCGCCTCCAAAAATCCCTGCACGCGCAACATTTTGCTTGGTGTATCTGCGCGTGTTGGTGGTGTGATGCAAGTGATCGGGAACTGCACAGCCTGCATGTACGCACCTAATCAGGTACTGCATCATTGATCTGCCGCCTTCGGCCACGACCTTCTTTTCTTCTCTCCCACAGCAGGCCCTCTTCTGCTGCGCCGCAGCTGAGGCGGGCCCATCTCTTTCGCGCCCCATCTCTTTTGCCTTTCACCACCATGTTCCTCGCCCTCCAAAACACTCTCGCTTCGCTCGCTAACGCTTTCACTCGATTCTGGGGTCAGGCGCCCGCCATAGAAAATGATGACCGCAACTGGTACCTGAATAGTTGGGGCCTCATCAGCCGAGATGTGTGAGTCGGCTATCCGTTGCGTTTGACCTCCACTGATAGGCCCTTTCAGGGATCGCCTCCGCATCCACCGCGACGAGGAGGCCGAGCGCCCGTGGGCCGACCCCATCTACTGCGCAGAAACGCTGGCCGAGGCCTTCTTGTACCTCCCCGCCTGCACCCCCTTCAAGAACGCGTTTCTCTGGCGCACCGAGCAGAAATTTGTTCGCGATAAGATCATCAAGTACGAGACGGCGACGCGCATCAAAACGATCTACTATGTGATCGACGGGGACCCAGACATCTACACCTCCACGTACGCTCTCAAATTTCTACCTACTTTACCCCTTCCTGACCTATCCGCAGCGGTGGTGCCGAACTCGCCTGGCGCCGTCAGGGCGATCCCTGGGCCACGATCTACGCTACCCTCTCTCACACAGACGCCGTCGAGAGGGCGGGTGACTGGGACGTTTGACCACGAAATCTGCCTACATGCACGCTGCCGCTGCTTTTTCAAGAACGCTTGCCACCTATCTGCTGATCCAATGCATCGCACCCACTAGTCCTACCGTAACCTGCTGTATGTCCTCTATCCCCTTGCTATTCGCGTACCGTACCCGATATGTAAATAACCTACTCTACTGCTGCCTCTATTGCAATGAAAGGCTTCGTGCCCGCAATTTCTTGATCATTTCACGGGTACTCCAAAATGAGGGAGCATAAATGGTGTTCGTGGTAAGGACACAAATGAACTATTACTAGCGCCGTGCAGCCGGGAAGCTCAAACCCTCCCACCCGAACGCAATCTTGCTCTGGTCCCAGCCCGGATAAGCCCGCTCGATGGTCGCAACCTCCTCCACGTCTAACTGGGGCCGCCGCGTCACGACTTGGCCACACTCGTCGCATCCCCACTGCGTCTCCAGCAGAAGGCGTACGCACACGAAACAGGCACTGTGACCGCAGGATAACCTGGTACGAAAATCAGTGAGGTGATGGGAACGAGTAGGAAGCAGGCTACTTGACGGGGTGGGATTTGGCGTTGAGGCAGAGGCGGCAGGTATGCTCCAACTCGGGCAACGATATGTCGCCAGGGCGGGCATCGTCGAGGTACAGGTCGTCCTCCTCGAGGGGTTCTGGACGCGCGGCGCGCTTCCCACGGCGATGCACGATTCGAAGGGTCGGGGGCGGCGGTGGGTGCGCAATTCGCCACGTCTCGTAATTCGCGCGGTCCTGGGCCTCCTTCTGCTCGCGCCGCAAGATGGCGCGGGCCTTTTCGTGCTCGGATCGGCCGCGAGCAATGAGCTCGTCCAGGAGAGAGATCTGGAGGATCATGCGGCGATGTCCAGCAGCTTGCCTTAATGCTTCGCGTTGTTGAAGAACGCGCCGTATATGTGCGCGTCGTTCCTGGTCAGTGTGAAACCCAGGAACATCGCGTATGATCTCGGACGGGAAATTGCTGAAAACGAGCAGCCCCGTGCGAACCTCAGCCTCTGTCGCGCAGGTCAGTGAAGGGAGATCAACGCGTCCACTCTGTTCTGCTTACTGGGCGAAAACAGTCTCTTCTTGCGGGGAGGGAGGGAATTCATGGCGGGAGGCAAGTCATGCATTACATCAGAGATAACCGCACCGTACGCATGCATCCCGGCCCAAGACTCGGCTATCCGAATGGCATGCCCTGAAGATCGGCCTCACTTGGCCATCCCCGCCCATACGCGCTCGATGGCTTCGTGTCATGAATCGCCCGGGTTCTACTTTTTCGCGTGACGCGTCCGTATGGAACAGATGCGTCTTAGCGGCACGGACTCTCATGACGCCACCACGTGACCTTCTCACGGTTGAAACCCGGCCTTGGATTCTACAAGCCGCAGACTCGGGAGTCTGCGCCACGGAATACAGAAGACGTTAGGGACTAGGAACCCGTACAGACGGATTCTAGTCCCCGGACGCACCGAGGGCTGACACAGAAGTACACAACGGAGTACGGAGTGGTTGCAAACCCGATCGGGGTTTTGAACCACTGGAGACGGTGACATCAGGACTAGGAAACCCGAACGTCGGGTCTCCTATGTCCACCGACGCCACGGAAACCAACATAGAGGAGTCCAGGAGCATCACATTAATGCTCCTTAACGCTGGGTTGCAGGAACTGATCGCGATTGACCGCGATCGCTTTAATTTATTAGAAGCCTATATAAGCACGGTAGAATCTCCATGTACAGTAGATTCTACCTCGTCTAATCTCAGGCTTCTACCTTGGCTTGACATAGGCATTGTCTCCACTCTGTCCCGCTTCCCTCGCACCGTACTACGGGTTTGTATCCACACCTCGGGTTTTGTACCTGAGTGGATATCACACCCTCTTCGACTCGTTCCGGGTTCCGCCTCGCATCCCGACCTACGATATACGGCCTCCTAGGGAGGACGCCGTACGACTGGTCCTACTGCTCGGGGAACACACGAGCTATTAGCGTCTCGGGTTTCTCCTGGTTGGGGTTCTCGCCGGGTTACTCGCTGTTTAGCCGACCCAGAGGCCGTTGCTGACACTTCGCCATCCGTCCCCTGGCCGTGCCACTTCCCTCCCTGGCACATCTGCTGGTGGGCGACTTTATTCCAGATCAAATGCGTCCCTTCGCTATTGAGGATGGAGACGATGTTGCCGTCGCAATCTCGAATCATCCAGATTCCACTGGCGCGTGATTGTTAGCGCAGTAACATCCTTAGGAAAGAGTCCAACCCACCTGCTAGAAGCCGATGCGTCAGGCTCGCGAGTTTCTGCATTCAAGGAAGCGTCGGGTGGCTCGCTCATTGCTTCAGGCAGATGGAGGGATTAAGGCGAATGAATTGGTATCAAAAGACAAACGAATGTGATCACCAGCCGAATACCTCCTTACGGTCCGCATCCAACTCATCAGCCTTCGACAATAATCCCAGTGCATATTCAGCCCGCGCGCCCGGGTCCCCATCGATCTCCGCCTTGCGTGCTGCCCCTCCCTTCTGAGCGAGCAAGGATTGAACGCTCTGGTGCCCATAAGCGGCCCACCGAAAGAGGGCGCCAGCGGCATATTGGGTCATCGAGTAACGGGTCTCGCGCCGAGCGATCGGGGTGTTGCCGTGGTGGCACGCACCAGACAAAAGGAGGACGGAGGCGCCCGATGGGAACTCGCACACCACTTTGAGATTTTCGATGTAGATGTGCCCGCCGAGCTTGTGATTGAATTTGCCAGCCGACGTCACGGCGCACATCCCATAAGCATAGTTGAGCATATCCAGATGCTCCGGGGTGACGACGTCAGGGCCCAGATTGAAGGTGGCCGTCGGGAAGATCGAGTTGGGAAAGAGCTGGGCGAGCTCGGGCTGGTCCTTAAAGATGCTCTGCATGGTCGTCTTGTAGTGCTGGTACAGCTTAGGCAGGTATCGCGCCAAACCACCTAGTCCAAATCAGCCCTAAGCATGAGAATACGGCGGGGCATCACCCACTGGATTGGAATCCGGCGATCCGGCGGATGGCGGGGTTGACGGTGATAAGCTCCAATAACCGCCGATACTCTTTGCAGAGCGC
>JARKIC010001982.1:0-84184 GCA_029378375.1 Mycena olivaceomarginata | reverse complement strand
AATTGCGCAAGATTGGGTTGCCTGTACATACCGAGAGTGGATATGATCAGGACCGCAGGGATAGCAATCACGACTTTGTAATAAGGAGAGGACGCCAGATGACGGCACAGCGATATAACTGATAATAGTTTGCCAAGCAGCTCCAGGCAAAAAAATTGCTCGAATACTAACAAAGAGGCAATCTGCGATTGCGCTGGCCACTCCGGAATCAATCGAGGTGTTGACGAAAGAGGGTGTACGTACTTGTTGACGCGACAAGGGCTGCGCGCGTCCAAAACAGTCGCTTGTACAGGACCGCTTGTTCTGGGAGCCCCCTGAGAGACCTGGAATCTCAGGAAAACAACCGCGCTAGCAACGTCCAGGGAGGCTTGAACGAGCGAAAACAACACGAGAATTGTGGATAGAGCGAGAAACATGCGTGATGCCCATGTCTTGTCTGTTGAAGGAAGAAAGCCGCAGACATGAAGAGGAGAAGGCAAATTCCTTGGGAACAACGTTTCTCAGGGCGGGCCGAGAAAGACGAATGTCAGACCAACCGTTGAAAAATAGCGCTGTCTGCATGTGGTGTTGTGAGAGGATTAATTCAGTGAAGGAGGTAACCCACCGATGCGGTCCCCAGCACATATCTGAGCTCCACATGCAACTTAGCAATAGTGTCTGCATTGAGGCCGGACATGGTTAGCGACAGCCAGCTTCCGTATGAATGCACGGGTGGGAGAGGGGAGTGCGCGAAGGCGGTTTTAGCCGATGCGGGATGCCGTCGTAGATCTGAATCACAGCGCTTTGGGTTGCGCACCACACAGCCCGCGCACCACGCGTATTATTGGACTTCCGCCATGAGTTTACGTGCGATAATGAAACAACCACACGTAAAATCGGATAGAAGTTTCTCTTCAAAACAACATACTTAAACAGTGTTGAATTCTAATTTGGTAGTAGAGCGAACGATCCCAAATGGTTGTGAGACGCGGACAGAACGGGGTGCGTACCGATCGTTGATGCTCCAAAGATTCGTTGCCGTTCTGCATAGGTTGAGTTAATGTATCGGCCAATGCTGTCCCACAAATGATCAACACGTAAAGAGTGGCATGGAGTTGACCAAGTTGTATCGGATAGCGGCAGCACCGGGACCAGAGTTGTGTGCATGCGACTGATTGTCAACGAATTCTCGCATTTGGTCTAACATTAGAAATCGGAGTCATCCCGAACCGCATTGCCACCGTAGAATACGTGTGAGTTTGTCCACCTCTCATCACTGCTTCTGATCATCCCTACGCGGACCATGATCATCATCGGCACAATATTCTGGGTTGTCTCGGAATCAATGAATTGAAAACATGGACAAGGAATTACTGACCACCACCTGTCCAAGTGCACCCCACGCATGCCCGTTATCGGCTGTCGAAGAGAAGTTGAACCTGTGTTATCGAAATGCCAAGGCCCGAGATCATTGATATAGACTGACCGAAAATGGATGTGCAGCGCTCATGATCAGGTAAACCAGGAATACGATAACGTAGAGTAGACTAGACTCGGATCTGTCCAAGTTTCGGTCAGATTCGGGCAGATTGGAATTGAAAAACACGTACAGGATCTCCAAGATTCTGTCGTATCGGTGCCTAGCTTCAATCCCGAGCACAATCTTTACCTGTCTGCTCTTGTTCCATATTCTCCCGGCTGTAAACAGGTGTCGGAACAGCGCTGCTTCGGTGAGACGAGAATACCGTACCGGTCAAGGCCAACAGGAGAAAATTGGTGCCGAGTGCGAAGGAGAATGGAATTGGGGTGTTTGTGGTAAGCCCAAAAATCGCCCAGAAGCCCATTGCTGAAGAAAAGTTAATTATGCACGAAATTAGGTTACGTTTATATACCGAGGGTAGCAGGAACCAGGACAGCAGGGACAGCAATCACTAGTCTGTAGAAGGGGGAAGACCCCAGATGGCAGCACAGCGATACAGCTTGATATTAATTGGCAAGTAGCTCCAGGTGAAAATATCGTTACAATACTGACAAAGAGGCAATCCGCAATTGCGCTGCCCACAAAGATGGAATGAATAGAGGTTTGGGATATATCGGGCACCACGTACTTGTTGACCGCGGTGAGAGCCGCCCGCGTCAGAAACAGTCGCAGGTAGGTGTGGTATAGAACCGCTTGTTCTGGCGAGCCGTCCGGAACAGTTTGCGTTAGCCGTAGGAATATAACAGGACTAGCAACATCCAGGGCCGCTTGGGCGAGTGCAAATAGCATGAGAATTACGGAGAGGCCCAGAAACATGCGCGATGTCCAGGATTTCGTTTTTTGTAGGAAAAAAATAGCCCAGACGAAGAGGAGAAGACATATTCCTAGTAAAAAAGAGGTCTTAGAGCGAGTCGCCACGGAGGGGGGTGTTTGACGAACCATTGAAAACAGCGCTGCCTGCTCGTCGGGGGAGTCAATGCCCGTCCGAGTACTTGTGGCGGAGGTAACGCACCGAGGCAGTACAAAGGACATATTTGAGATCCCCATACAGTTCAGCAACAATATCTGCATTGAGCCCGACATGACTAGCGACAGTTAGCGTCCGTGTATCTTGATGGGAGTGATTGGCAAGATGCGAAAAGATTGAAGCGATGTGGAATGCCGTCATAGATTTAAATCAGCCACGCCTATATGCGCAACCGGTGTGCGGTTCTTGCGGCGCTCCACAGCCCACTGTGTATTATTGGATGCGTTCAATAGTAGAACACGGGGGGTCAGAGAGCTTTGTCATTTCTTCAAGATAACAATTTGAAGCTTGGTCGAACAGGCTGAACCATCAAAGTATTCTTGATCATGAATTCCAGTTCGCAATTCGAAAGACCAGTTCGCCGAAGTCGATGTGGGGCCGCACTGATCGCTGATGGTCCACAGCCTCGCTGCGCTGCTGCTCCAAATTAACACACCGGTATAATGCTGTCCCGGAACAGGCCGAACTTCTGTACCTCAACTTCTCGAGGTGGACTGCCATCCCGGATTCATCCGTTACTCTGAGCGCACCTATTGTCTAAGAAATCAGCCTTAAGAGACAAGATAGATGCCCAATGTACGCTCAGCGTTCCCGTCCGACGGAGATGGCAGAAATTTGTTCGGTCATCATACGGCCTCTCTGCCTTTGTGCCGTCATGGCCACTTTCGGGCCGAAGGTAGAAAATGTGGTGCTCAATCGACTGAGCTGGCACAATGGTGGGCTGAATCCCTGTGGGATTCCGAGCATGGAGTTCCGTCATCACAACAAAACTGTCCTGTCCACACCCTCGATACTTTTCCCCGGTCCCACTCTACCGCAATGATTGTCGGCGCTATCCCTGGGATTTTAAATGAGACTACCGACCGGGATGTGGACGTGCGACGTACCACCAATTGTTCCAAAACAGCACCTTTCGTTCTCTAGGCAGTGTCAGAGGGATGGGGAGGGGATGGAAATCTGACGTACCGAAAGTGCAAAATACTAGGCTGGAGCGACAGCACAATGTATGCGAGTACGCCGACAAAGTACAGCGCTCCGAACTCCAAACTGACCAGCGTGAGTTGAGGGCGTGGTAAGAAGTCGACACATATATCATAGCATCTGTAAATAACGAACAGAAACGACACACTTGCTGGTGACATAGATCGCCGGTTCAAGTATTCGGCGATGGGAGCAAAGGCAAAATTCGTTGCTATAATGTAAGCCGAGCCTCAAACTCAGGCCAAGAAAAGAAGACGAATCCAAAATCAAGTTAATACAGTCAAACGAGGGGGAGCGGCAGTATGGCCTCGTCTATGTATGTGAGACGCGGAGGTGCGACGTGTGTTCGAAAGCGAAGGTGACGGTTTGGATTCGAAAGCGAAAGCGAAGGTAGCTAAGCCGTAGGTAGATAGAAACAGCAGGCTCGGTCAGAGTGGCTTCACTCGGTCGGTTAGGATATGGGATATGGTGTCGGTCCCACTGAGAGGATAGGAATGTGCTGAGCGGGAAGCCGTCGGATGCGCGCCATGGGGAGCGGTGGGACATGCTGGCTAAGAGAGATCGATGCGCGGGGACGAGCGACTCACGCAGCCGCGCTTACGACGACACCAGCGCGCAAAACGCTCAGCGCCTCGCGCCACTGCGCTATGCCGAGCACGATACACGCGTGCCAGATCGCGTGCGAGCCGCCCCGATGCGCTCCAGGCGCCGCGCCCACGGCCCGCCGGGGACGAGGAACCGCTCGGGACGTGGAGCGCGTAGAAGACGATTCCGAGCGCGCAGGAGGCGAGCGTGGGAGGAGGGGGGCTGGAGGGAGGCGAGGTATATCAGCGTTGAGGAGCGGGCGGGCGTTGGAATAGAGGTGAAGTGAAGCCGCGTAGATGTGACGGAGGGAGGGAGGGAGGGACAAAGGAATGGGGAAGGGAAGGAGGTAGGAGGAAGGAAAGAAGAGAGGAGAAAGAGAAACGCACCAACAAAAGCCGCCATCGCGCTTGCGCCGTACAGGAGCGCAATCCCCGCGACGGGCGCGCGGCACAGAACACGAGCGCGAGGAAAAAGGAGAGGCGCCAGAGCTGTTTTTGGCATGAGTGTGAAGCGAGAACGGGGCGGAATGCTACAGCGGAGAGGGACGGGGACGGGGGAGGGACGGGATGGTATGGTGACAAAGGGGAGGAATGGGACGCACCCGGTTCTCATACCGGTCGAACCACGCCATGAAGGGGAGGATGCTCCCCGTCACTGCCATGAGGAGACACAGCGCCAGGAACGGGTACGCAAGGTGCGGGTGCGCAGCGTAGCCGTAGTAGACGATCGTGCCGATGCTCGCGGAGATGAGCCTGGCGGTGTCGACAATTGGAGTAGGTAGGATGAAGGGAGGATCAGCATCCCTGACGGATAGTGCTGCAAACACGCACCACCCGATCCCGACATAATACGACGCGCGCACAGAACTTCATCGTGCCGCGGTGCGCACAGCCCGACATGGTGTGCCATACGACGCTGCTCCCCAGGCAGATGAGCACGCATGCAGTGAAAACTGCCTCAGCGGGGTCCGATGCGCGAAGGTGGCGCCCCAGAGCAGGAAGGGAAGGAGGTGCGTCTGGATGTTTACTGGACGCAAATGAATGTGCATATGCGGTGTGAGAAGAAGCGGACGCACGGAACTCGTTGTGCGGCGTGAAGATCGAATAGAGGAGTGCGGGATAGCGGTTGAGCGGGATGAATCTGCACTTCTATCTTTTGAGTGGGTAGGTGGATGGAATGGCGGGAACGCACCGGTAGCCGGTGGAGATGTGCGGGTTATTGTGCCACGCCGCAGGGAGGTCTGCGTAGGAGATGAGATGGCGGCCGTCGCAGGAGTGCTTCAGTGCGCCGGCGACATCGGGGTCCAGGCTCTCGACATCCACCGACGTGGCGCGGTTGTAGTATGCGGGTAGTTGCGCGAGCAGAGCGGCCGGAGTGGCGGTTACGAGTAAAGACAGACGGTGCGGAATCGCGGCAAGGAGAGCAATGAGTGAAGGGCGCAAGTCGCCAATGAGGCGAACGCGTGGGCGGAAGACGAGGTGGCTGCGTCGGGAGATGAGCGCCGTCGACGACCGCGGCGGCTGGCCTGGGTGGCCATATGGGAGAGGAGAAGAGACACAGATCTCCGTGCTGGCGCTCGTCATGGTTTTACCCGACCCATGTGGAAGATTATTGATGTCGGACTTGGCAGGTTTAATTGATGCCGTCGTCATGTTTGGTTTTCTTGGTCTTGGACTGTTCGCAGGTGGTTCGACTGGGTTGTACGCCATCCGTTGCGAAATAAAACCTTCGTCTCCACTCGCCGGTTCTGTTGAGAACCTCGGATCTTGATGAACAGAAGATGAACAACACATCAAGAAGGTGCAGTTGAGTGGAAATTCGATTTGACGAACGGAAGACTATGTGGGGAAAATAGAAATCCACGAGCCATATAATAGGTGCGGGGATAAATTACTGTACGGTATGACCCCAGTCTCGGAAAGTGCGCCTCGGAAGCGAGGTTGATATTGCGGAGGTAGGAGTCTCTGGCTTAATTAATTCGCGCGGTCTGGACGGGTGAGAAGGGCGGTAACTGCTGGCGCGTCTCTGGTAGGCTGGATGCACATTGGCCCGACCAGGGGACACGTTAGCCTTCCTCATCGTTTCGTTATTTCAAGTTGTATCCCCACCGTCACATCCGATCGCGACAGACTGCGCGCATGTTGAATCAATCAAACTCAACAATCGGCATCCTCTCCTCATGAACTTAGTAAGCAGCGCACGCTGCCCCTCCATATACGCGGTGTGATCGCTCGACCGCACGCCTACGTGCCGCAGCTCGGAGTACGCCTTCGCAGCCTCCCTGCGAGGAAGTACAGAATATAGTCCGGCGGCCCCCGCAGCATCGCGAGCCGGGGAAGCATGCGCCGCGCAACGGCGCGTACAGGAGCGTGACCAAGGGCAGGGTGAGCCCCCAGTCGTAATGCCAGAGGTCGATGCCGTCGAGGGAGAGTGTCGTGATGGGAGCGGTGTTGAGGGTGTGGATGGTCCATTTGAAGAACGTGGCGTGGAAGAGGAGGGACGTGTGGATGTGGAAGGTTGTAACTGCGGGGTTAGCGCAGAGCGGGAGGGTGGACACTCGCTTAGACTGGACTGGACGCTCGGTGCTGCCCGTGTTTCGACGATGATGATGAAACGAACGGCATCTTATTCCGCGTTGGTGAAACCGCAGCACTGCGAGTCCGCACCTCGTCGATGGCATGTCCAAACGGACGCGGACCCGCCCGAAATCCCGATTCGCCATCAACAGTAATAACACAGTCCCCTCGCTCCATAGCGCTGTTCAGCAATCCCGCCACGGTCCGGAGCCAGTTGCCCAACTGCGCGTTCGTGTCGGGATGTACGTAGGACGTAGGGAAGAATCGGCGGTGCCCCAGGTGCAGGAGACGTGTAATAAGTGCGTTGAGAGACCTAGCCGCAAAGAGAGCGTCGTGAAAGACCTCTATGCCCCGTGACTGAGCAGTCCGAAAACTTGCAACCGAGGATATTTATTGAGGTGACGAAAGACCCGCTCTCCATGACTGGAGCAGTATGAGGGTCTTCGGGGCGACGGAAAGCGATGGCAGGGCGCCGAAAAAGGAGGGCGGCAGCTTCACACCCAAATGGGTGAATCTGCGTGCGGCCACAGGTTGCGGCGAGGGGCAAAAGATTGTCCTCGTCGAGGTCCTCCGAGATGGCGAGCAGAAGCTCATTGGGCAGGTCCAGGAGGGCGGGCTCGACATAATCGTAGTCGAAGGCAAAGAGAGGGGTAGATAATTATAACACAGTCAGAGCTTTCGGGTATCCCGATCTCCCATCGGCCGAATCACCTTGGCTGTCGTTCGAACACAAAATCCCGCACGCAAGCGCGATGATGAATCGGGATCGATGGCCTGAGATAATCTTCGGAGAGATATGGCTACGGTTTGGACCACAGTTGCTGCGGTGGGCTGCATGTCGGTGGGCTGGGTCGGGTGGCGCACGGCTTTTGAACCGTGGATTCGAGAGAACTCCAGTTAAGGAAAAATTCTCATTGTGCACGAGCACCTGTTCAACTGCATTGAATGAGTATGCGCTGGTGCCATAGTTGAAATTTGTGCACAGTGCTTGGCATCTGCGGCGAAGTCTCCACACGAGATGGTGAGAGAAAAACTACGTCCCGTGCAGTACAAATAGAGAAGGCAGTCCCATTAATTAACCGTTCTTTAACGAATGGCTCCTCGGCTGTGCTCTTTCCCCGTATATCCATGCTCTTTGCTCTTCCTCTGCTCTTCATCCCTGCTTAGCTCAATTTCCCGTGCTTTTACCACTCCCCCGGTGACCTTTTTTCTCCATCTGGCTAAGCCACCGTTGCATTTCCATCCCCATCGTGTTCCTGGTCCCCATTAGGTTCGTTCAACTTTCGACATTTCTTCAACTGGTCACTTCCCGAGCTGTGCCGCAGTATGCACAGTCCAGATTCATCCAGCTGACCGGCCCGCAGTGCTTTTTTGGCAGGTCGCAGTTCATCGCAGCAACTGCTGCCTAGGCCGCAGCTCATTTCATTGCAGTAGATCCGGCCGCAATGTATTTTTCCAAGCATAAGTAGCGCAGTTTTCCTGACCCAAAGCCCCGCACTTTACTTTTCGCTGACCCTCCTCAACTATCCTCAAAACTACTGGGCCCAATCTTGCTTATTGCTGTGGGTCGCCTCCTGATCGTTGGCCTCCATTGTATTCACTTTACCGCTTCCCTGCTGCATTCAATCGTTCACGGAGAATCAATATTCAACCAAGCTCGGCTGAAAATTGGACGTGGTTCCGAATTCTCGTGTCGAGCTCGGCTTCAAGACCACGCAATTGATTCCTTCATTTTTGTTCGCACAATCTGATCTCCGACACCCGGTCCTCGCGTTGATCTCGCTAATACTACGGAATCGGAGGTGCGGTGATCTGAACCTGGCCCAATTGCTTCTATTCGATTTCAGCCTCCTTTCGGTGAAATCCTCTAATCTTCAACAACTCAATCCTTTGTTCACCATCTCGCAGTCTAATCCACTTGAAACACCATGGTTTTGTTCAAACTGCGGGACCGGAGTATGTTACCAAGATAAAGTGGGTGATCCATCTATCTACTTCTCGTTCTTATCCTATACTCTGACCTGTGTTCATTTTTACTTGCAGTGTTGTATGTACTCGTGACTTTAATAATATCTGTTCTATTATCATCTGAGGATGGTTAACAAAGTTACTTGGCAAAACTAACTTAGCCTTACAAAATTTACTTTACTTTACTTGTGGCAGACAAGTAAAGTAAAGTAAGCAAAGTAACTTGTAAGTAACTTCAAGTCAGAAAAAGTACCAGCATACTAGAGTAATTTAACCACTCTATGGATCATAACAAGTGTGAATTTATGCTCTTGTGACTGTGACTTGACGGGCTTGGTGGGATTTGATGCCATCTGATGCACAAGAATCCAGAAACACGGCTGGTGAAGTTCTGCTTACAGTGTATGGGGACGCAGACCACGGCATCGCAACAGGATCACCACTCCATCTCTGGCAACGTCTTCCTCTTCGACGGCGCTGCCATCTCGTGGTCCATGTGCAAGCAAGGACTTATTGCACTCTCATTTACTGAAGCTGAATACATCGCAGCGGCCAGCGCCGCATGCGAGATTATCTGGTTCTGCAGTCTCGTCTCTGAACTCGCCAACCTTGGTCCTTGCCCACATCCCTCCGTTGCGACAACCAGAGCGACATCGTGCTCGCCAACAACTTGAATGGGTTCATGAATGTGCGTACAAAAGACATCGATATTCGTTACTGTCACATCCACGAGGCCATCTAGGACGGCCTCATATTTCTCTCCTACGTCCCCACAAACGACCACGTCGCGGATTTTTTCATCGAGGCGCTGCCCCAGGCAAAGGTGGAATATTTCAGCCACATGCTGGGCCACCACACCGCTTAGGGGGGAGTGTTAAGGACGGCTTAAAAACAGCCGCGCATAGTTCGAGTGCGTGTACGCGTCCGCGACAGAAAGATGGCATACGACGACGCTCTTCGTTCTGCCTACCCATAGTCGAACGAAGAAGAAGTACATTCTATACTCTAGTAACCTGACATTATTCTTACTCACTTGTACATAGTAACTGGCTACCTATCTAGGTACATTTTATATTTGCTCTGCCCACCTACGGTCAAACTAGCTATCTATCTAGCTCTCCCGCATCGACGGACTCGACACATGTCGACGGGATTCGACACACATCGGCGGGACCCGATAGGCATCGATCACGTCTTCGTTGCGTTCCTGCTTATCTCCATCTGCGCCCCATACCTTTAAGAGTAGCACCTGTAGCAGCTATGATCATAACAGAAGTTTCAACAACATGAGCTGACACAGAACCATCAGCCTTGCTTCAGGAGTGATAAGAGCCTACCTAGTGGATTTACCAGACACCCTCCAAGGAGATCCTGCCACCTTGCTTTCTGAGCCGAACAAGTTACTGTACCATTTAATTCAATTCGTATGTCACAGGTCACAGACCGAAAATTACGAAATTTTTGTACGGGTCACAGGTCACCCAGCCATGTACGAATTCTGAATTGAATTTTTCGCCTCCGCGCGCGCCGCAACAGGTAACGACGCCACGGTATTCACACAAGCTGCCAATTCTGACAGTAGCTATCTTAAACTGTCTACAATAGTTCTACGAGTACGGGTTAGCAGATTTATCTGCGTCGCATCCTGCACACTTTGCGGCCGAGTGTACGGAAAAAAAAGATCCGGGTCACGTTCCCTCAGACAAAGTACGAATTCTGAATTTCGTAAATTTTGGTCACAGGTCACAAGGGCGTACAAATTGAATTAAAATGGTACAGTATTAGCTGTCACAGTTAGTTTCGTCACGCGTGGGAAAAGTACGGTAAAGTACCGTAAGTTAGGCCCCGCCAAACCCAAGGGGCCATCAAAGTTAAAAGTAGCTCCCACAAGTTACTTTTTTTCACTCTCCCCCAGGAGTCTTGCTCGGATCCCAAAAGGGCTGTGCTCTCTGTGTGTACAATGCGAGCACACCCGCTTCGAACTTCCCGGTCAGATGCCGACTTTTAATACATGGGTGCCATCGTTGGGCGCGCCAGCGGATTGGCACACAGGAGTCCGAAAAGATGTCGTATCATCAATGCCCCGGATCTGTTTGCAGACCGTTCGCAGAGGCCGAGGGCCCAGGTTCCGGTGTGATTTTGGTTCGAGTTTTTGTCGAGAGGCCAAAATGGTGGCCGGAATGGTATTGAGCTGCAAGCGTGAGGTGGGGTCGATAGGGGAATCGCTTGACGGGTGCAAGGAGGAAGGACGCTTCTAGAAGGCTTGGTACACATGGATATCTCGCTGCTGTCAGTGGAGCGCCGCCGCTCCGCCGCAGTTAACAACTGTACCAGAAATGATTGATTGTTTCAATGAATGAACAAGTACCCCTTCCGGCTGAAGTCAGGCCAGTGTTCTCGGAAATTGCTATCAGAACTATGGATAAGACAACCCGCCTGACCGCTTTTAAGCGCGTGAGGAGGACGTCCTGGCACACATTCCCTCTCATGGCGCTCTACACAGAACATACCCGCGAAGTTACCCGACGGCATCGAAATCTTTTATACCAAACAGTGGTGCACCGAACTCCGAAGATTATACGACTCTGGTTGTCTTGCACGAAGTGCTTTCAGCGGAGGGTAAGTCGTGTGAGCTGGGATCTACAAAGTCTGCTCATATATAACTCAGATGGTGTGGTTCGACTTCACGAGCATGCGCATACCAATAATCTCAGGATCCTTATCTGGAATCGCAGAGACTACCGTGGATCAACGAAGTACAACCGACGAGGAGCTGGCTGATTTGATCGCTGGCCGAAAGATTTCCAAGATCGTCTAGCCCTTCAAACGGCCTGGTTTTTCGAACATTTCATCAAGAACGAAAATACCCCCGCACTTGGTCCGGATCGGAAGACCGGGGGCTTAATTCTCATGGGCTGGAGCTTTGGGAATGCCACTACGTTGGCTCTCCTTTCTGATCCTTCTGTTCTTCCAAATCACTATACGACACCATTGCGCCCTATCTCATGAGTCTCGTCCTCTATGGTCAGTGGTTCAACAAAATATCATCCAGCTCCCCGAGCCTCATCGCCATTGCCTCATTCAGACCCGCCCTACACATCTCTTGGATATGAGTTGCCTGGACAAGACTCTGTCTATGATCCATGGACTGATGCGGACTACCCGACCCCCGAGCAGCTGTACGACAATTTTCCATCACTGGGTCAGCTCTTTACTAACAACCACCCTGACATTCTTCGGGGAAGCCATTCCGGGATGTCATAAATGAAAAACGCAGCCGAAAAAACGAACCTATGCAACTGGAACGAAGAGCAGAGAGCAAAATACTTTGACACCGTGGCTGCGGGTCAGATCCGAGCTCCCTGCGTGTGTGCCAGCGATTCCTTGTCTAGCCAGAGCCCTAATGTGAGGTACAGCTCATGTCGCCCCCGATGCGGGCGACGTTGAAGCGCAGACGCACCAGGCGCTGTTCAACACTGACCTGGTGTCGTCCATACTTCCCGGACGTTAACATTTTCTATATTCTTGGATGTGGGACTGTTATTACGGCATGTGGGCATATATGGAGGTCTCCCGCATGTACAAAGAAGCCATCTTGCGCGGAGACAAGTCCGACTCATCACATTCAAGCTGGTTGAAGAGGGGAAATCACTTCGTGAGTGGTGTCCTGTTCGAAAGAATTAACCATTCACGTTCTCGAAGCTTCATTATGATCTGCCCGATCTATTGTTACGAAGAATGGTGTCAAGGGTTGCAAACAGTCGTGAACGGATCCGAGTTCGTCATTCGGAATCACATTGTTAATATATACCCTGCGGTGTCTCTACAGCTTGTATCCTCCTTTCCAGTGGTTTTTGAACACAATCATTTGCGGTCGTATCGGCTCTGTATCTGATTCATTCTCGCATGGTTCTTTTCCCACACAGAAGGAAGCACATCCTTGCTTCAAGTTCCCGGTGCATAGTTCGCGTACAAGAAAACGGTTTCACAGCCCGCGCGCACGGGCCCTCAATCTCCGCACACTCGGAAAACTCTTGGAACTTTGATATCATAGTTGCATCATCGGCGGTGTCGGACCAGAATACGGACCACAGTTGGCATTACGATCAGAGGGAAGAAAGTCAGAATAGCAGCAACATCGGGATCAGGAAGAGGAGCACTCGCGGATGAGGTCTCCATTGTCTGTCGACATTCCAATCGGATTTCCCCCGTTCCATGACCCGGGCGACGAGCCCCGCGTTGATGGGCTGGACTGAGGCCCGCACTGAAGCCCGGACGGCCGCGGTACTGCATGGCGAAGCCAGACGGTCCAATATTCGGGGATCCCTTCCAGCTCATATGGTCACCGCCAACGTGGTGAGATTGTACGGATCGACGAAACGGTAGACCGTCCGCCAGGGCACCGGCACCGATGGACACGACTGAGCGGTCATTCGAGAGAGAAATGGAGTTGAGTTTCTGAAGGTCGATGGTAAAGCCAGACGGCCCAATATTCGAGGATCCCTTCCAGCTCATATGGCCTCCACTCCTAGGTTTCGACGCAATTTAGCAGTACACGCGCCGATTGAAGGAGGACTGATACCGAACAGCGAAATCACATCCACTACGATGGCTAACACGTCGTCAGCGGTCGTGGGAGATACTCGACACGTCGACTTGAGGTCAGACTGCATCAGAGAGTAATATGACGCACCCTGTGCTCGATATCATTAGAATCGGGGGCTCCCCGGTAGGTCGAATTGAGAGTTGCACACTAAAGAACGGCCAGCGGGTGCACTCTCCGCTGACAGAGCAACGAACACAGACGACCGCCTCAGTTGGAATGATGCATCCTCGAAAGATCGTCTACAGTATAGTCTTGTAGTAAACACGATCGTGTTGTTGGCCGACCCGCTGATTACGCAATATGGTGGCTGTGCCAGCCGACCGCCAGTTCGACCGTATTGCCAGCGAGTGGCCTCGTCGAAAATCCGGAAATATTTTGAAAAGACCTCCTGGAGCACATTCGAACGTTTTATATCCGCAAGAATCTCTCGATTCAACCAGTCAGTACTCCAGAACAGGATCAGGCCAAAAAGCTTGCTTATGTAAAAATGCTTCAGAAAACTCAGCTTAGGGCTCCAACCATTTTAGTTTCCGTTGGAAGTTTTGGGTAAATCAAACGGAAACGGTTGTCAAACCGTTTTAAAACCATTTGAAACCGGTTTCAAATGGTATCTTTGGTGGGAAAGACGTGATTCACTATATTAAAACAAACGAACTAGCTAACCCCCACCACAGTCCAATGATGCGCATTTTAGAAGCCCTGCCTTGGGCCACATTTGGTTAGCATCACTTCCATGATTGTCATGGCTTTGAAAGAGCTGCGGGTGTCGTGGCAGAGGTGGCACGACTGGGAGAACGAGCACTCAACGGAGACACTCGTACTGAATAGCCAAAAGTCCTACGCCATTTCCGAAACAATGGGAAGTCTTATGTTTACTGCGGGGGTCTGATTGGAGTGCTCCCTTATTATGTAATCTTATGTCAGCTTTCTCCGATTCTCCTCCTTGAACACCAAGGCATTCAAATTACACAAAGTTTTGCAGCAGATACCATTTATGACCGCATATCTAACCTTCTGTCTCCTCAGAAATTTTTTAAAAGGCGTAGAACCTATTCTGTTGAACAACGGCTGTTGCCCGGGTTGATCATGCGACTACTACTGCAAATCTAAGTTGAAGCACAAACCAATGAAATCTTGGAGGATTTTCTGGAGAAAATTCAGGTGAGCTGGAAGTAATATAGGAAAGAGGTTTTCTGTGGTTCCTGCTATAACAATGTGATGTTCACTGGAAACAAAAGGCTTGTGGATACCAGGAATCGAACCCGCGCGCGCTCCATTACATAATAAGGCAGCACTACGATCAGGACCCCGCGGTAAGCAACAGACTCTATACAGCGAGGTACGAGCTTGGTACGTATAGAGCGTCTGTCTACGAGAGACTAGGGAAGTCTTGCTCGTGTGCCTATAGGATAGATTTGGGATAGATCAGTGACCATAAAAATCAGCTGCATTCTTATTCACCTTCCACCATGCTAATGGCGTATTCGGCCCTTGGTGGTCCTCGAGTTTGAAAGCGGTCCACCAGCGCACTAACTCGGAGCCCTCTGGGGCTTCTTCTTCCTCGAGATTGACATCAAACATACATACGTCAGCAAGGAACGAGTTCTGGGTTACAGGTTGGGAAGCCTTCGGTGGACCATGCTCGGCCGCCACCTTGGCATCGTGGATCAATTTATACGACCCGTACGCATGCTCGAAGAAGATACGCGCTGAAGACGCCCGGTCTGTGGTTCCGAGATCTATATCAATCTTGCGGAACCACGTAATGCCGAGGGATGGATGGAGTACTATCAGTGTCTCAGTAAATAACAGATTTAAATACAGCAAACGTACATGTCGCTATACTGAATTATTTCATTCAAATCGACAGTCACGCGTCATGGACCCCTCTGTCGATGTCGAATATTGGTCGCAGTCACACATCACGAAGCTTTTGTCGAACCTCCAACAAGCTGTCACAAGTATCCTCCTCCCCCCCCCCCCCCTAGAGCGCAAAATTTCCGTAAGATTGTCGAAATTTTGGAGGGTGTCACGCAAAAATTCGGCCGTTGTCGAAATGTCGAATAGGTAAATCCGGTCACGCATCCCCCCCCTGTCGATTTGAATGAATGAAATAATTCAGTAACGTTGAATTGACATCCGCGAGCTTTTTCGTAGTACTTAAGTCTCGAGCTTTTCCAAGCCGGCGGCGGCGGCTACACCAAATTTGGCATCATCTGTACGTCCACGGAGGTATTTGAGCATCATCTCGTACATGGGAAGGACCCAAGGAAGAGTTGGCGTCTTGGATTGCGACATCTGCCGTGTAACTTTGGTAAAGATCTCCAAGCGGCGTAAAATTCCACCAAGTGAGAATGACTGTACTTACTTCCAGAAGATTGCACAGAGACTCGAGGAAGCTCCATTCGGTGCCCTTAAGAAGAAGCGGATGAAGCTCAGGACGCTCGAGAACCCAGGTGTCGATTGCCTCGATAATCCTTCGCCCAAGTCCCAGAGATTACATGGTAAAACCGTTTGAACCATTTGTTTGCTAACCGTTTACCGTTTGACCCGGCCAGCAAATCAAACGAAAATAAAAACGGTTTTAACCGTTTGAAACCGGTTTCAAACGGAAATGGTTGGAGCCCTAACTCAGCTCATATCGCGACAACGAATGAAGGAAATTGTTAGCTTTAAGGGAGGGGCCTCTGAATTGGAAGTAGATCTGCATGCTCAAATATTCTTAGATTTATCGGTCACAGAGACTATCAGTACCCCCAGTCTGTATGGGAAATCGGATTGAAACAGCTTATCGAGTTTGAAGGCGATGGTGATGGAGCACTGAAAATCATTGCTAACCTTCAGAGCGTTCCAAGCCCGGCACCAGCAGCCGAAAACACTTTTCCTTTCCCTCCACCCGCGCAGCTTGTATCCCTGGAGAAAGACTTGGTGGTGCAGGTTGCGGATTTACGGGCCCGAAAGCAACTGAATTATGTGACATCGGGAACCTCATATACTCCTTCCCCACTATTCTGAGAGCAAAACCATCGTACAAGCGGAGTAGGTTTAGATTGCACCAAATACAGGCTGGTTGCGAAAGCTAGCTGGTGTAACAAGGACCCGGAACTACAGACAAGGATAATATACATATCATGTTTTCTCGCCAATACTACTCGTCAATCGGGTACGTACACATCAGGAGGCAGCGGGTGCCTCCTCCACTTTAATCCGTTCAAACTGCTCCTTGAACAGATTCATCACTTGGAGCGTTTCCTCAAGATGGTGCACGCTGAGGGCCTCGCCGCGCCCCATCGCTAGCGAGCTCGCAGTAGCCACGGCATTCTTGATCTGTCGCCCATTAACCTGCCACTGCGCGAGCGTCGCAATTTCTTGGTCGGAGATATCCTGTATGCCTGCCTTGAGAACGAAAGCGCGCCACAGCTGGGCACGCGAGGCCTCTGAGAGTTCGGTAAAGTGCAGGGCGACATGGATCCGCGAGAGGAACGCCTCATCGAATGCCTGCACGCGATTGGTGGTGAGGAAAAGAATGCCTCGGTAGTATTCGACCTGGCGCAGACTGGAGGGATCAGATCCATCAACATGTGTTTCGGTGAGATGGAGGACAAGAGAACGGCCTACAAAACTGCGATCATGGCGTTACGGTGTAAGTCGTTGAGTGAGCGGCGTTCCAAGAAGACATCCGCCTGAGCAATACGCCCTGAATTTCACGGAAAAATGTAGCATGCCGAATGCGTACCTCGTCAATGAGTATAATAGCCTTCCACGCTGTCGCGAGCTTGAACGCACGCACAAGCGCATCCTCCACATCGTGAGCGGCAGTGCCCAGGTCCCCAGCTCCGATCATGTACAATGGTCGTTTAACATAATCACCCGTCGCTTCGGCAGAGAAGGTTTTGCCTTCAAACGTCGTCAGCCAGAGGAAATTGAAAGATTGAAAGAGGTCGTGGTCCCTTCACTCACCAACCCCGGGAGGCCCAAACAAATTCACAACGAGCCCTGCCCCCTTGCCTCTGATGAAGTCGTCAAAGCCTGCCTTTCCATAATGCGCCGCGATCAAGGAGCGCAGCATATTCTTGTGCTCATCAGGCAGCACAAGATTTGCGAACGCGTCTGCGTTCCAGGACACGGGGGTGACCTGGGTGATGTCGAACTCGACTACGGATTCAGAGGTGTTAGCCAGAGCAACGCAACAAGAGAGGCTGAGTATTTACGCCACAGTTTATCGGAGAGCGAGAACCTTGCGATTCATGATCATTGGACAGAAGTCAATGCAGAACACTGAGATACGTACCCATATACGACGGCTGGCGTGATAAGCAGATCCTCGGTCGAGAGATTCGGCCTCTCCCCGTCTTTCAGCTGAATATGCAAGTCGGGTCCCATATTCAACTCTCCGTCCCTCAGATGCGCGAGCCTGGGAAACAAGTAATCCGGGTTCACACGACGGAACATCGCTGTGGATGTTGGATGAGCATTATTGTCCGATATATTGTAGAGACGTACCGCGGTCGACCATGATACGACTTTCGACCTGTCGATGGTGGGTTCAACTCAGCCTGTCAGAATCCGCGGACGCGTACCTGGAGCCGGGGAGAGCCAATCGCGATGCCGCGAGACCGAACCATGAGCATACAACCCCCGCAGTCCCGTTGTACTCCATGTGATGAACTCCAATGAGATCGATCCACTTCTGACCCCGCTGGAGGACCGTCTCGCGCAGCTCCGCCTCACGCGGGTGAAACTTGAGTGGGAATACGGACAGTGAGCTGATGGGCACGGTGCCGACGAAGTGCCCGAGGGTTCTGCTGGTGGAGACGTAGCCGAGAGTAAGATTTCCGTTCGAGTGATCGATGAAATCGACGCCTTCGAGTTCGAGGTGACATTCAGGAATACCGTCGATGATCGTGCAACTGGAATGCCGAAGAAGGTAAATGCGCTCCAGGCCAGTGATCGCGCAGCGCGCCACCACCAATGTCCGGGGAAGGAACGCGGTATAAAGGAGGTCGAATGTGATCATCCCCTGCGACGTGAGTCGCTCGATATTGGCGATTGTGCTCCCAAACTGTGCGAGCACGAAGGATATCAGAAGATCCACAGAGGACAGAAGGCGGCTCTCCAGCTCCGAGGAACGCTTGCGACAGGTGAGTGTATCCCGATACGCTATCAAGTTCGGAAGGCAGGCGAGGAAAATTTCAGGTTTGAACTGCTGTGGTATGAGATCCGGCTGGAAGATACTGGCATGGCGCTCACCGCCGACCCATGAGCCATCTGGACCTGGCACTCATGCCAATTGGCACCGCCCCACCCAGGGATAACATCCTGGCACGCTCGCATGATGTACTCGCTCTTAATCATGATCTGGAATGTCGGTTCCGTGTTCTTGTCCTGGGATACCGTGCGTACAAGACTAATTTCCAAGTTGACTCGACATGACTAGAACAATGAGTGGCGCACTCACACCAAGCCGTACTCCTTCCACGGGTCATTGTGTGCACTGGAAAGAACGGGAAGTGCCTCCGCAGTCGCTTTGGCGCTCATTTTCTGGAACCGGGATGAGACCTTGTGCAACAACGACGAATGCGACACACCCTGTACTTCCATGTCTTGGACCAGGTCGAATAGAAGTAATCCACACTCTTGGTTTTCAGTAGCGCAGGCGGGAGGGGTTCATCCTTCCCGACCTCGATCGTCGACACCTCTGACTCGGAGTCGTCTTCCGCAGGGTACGAAGACCCCCAAGAGAGCGGGGCGCTCGGGATGATCGGGGCGAGCGGGGCTTTCTGTGATTTTAGCAGGGAAGACAGTCGGTGGTGCATGGTGGGATGGGGGATAGGTGCGTGCCTGTCCTTTTAAAGGACCGCATGATGTAGTGGAAAGGGATGCATTCTTATCAACACGTGTCACCAGGCAGACGCCGTAGGCGCCTATGTGAGATGAAATGCAAGGCACCAGCAACGGGTTTAGGGCCAGGCATGGCCGCTATATTCCCTTTGAAAAACTGCAGAGGGGAGAGGATTTCGAGGAAAATGTACCAGGACACAGGACAGAACGTCAACAGCCGCGAGAGCTGAGCATCTCACGGTGTACGACATCTTCTCGGATGGGTATCCATCTTCTGATTCATTTTACATTTAATGTACAATGGAAGGGCCGATACGCTGTGATAGATAGATGAATCTATTTATCAGGATTCATCTATTTATCCCAGCGTATCGGCCCTTCCATTGCAGAATCAGAAGATGACGTGAAAAGGCGTCGGAGGGCCGGGGGGACATAAACTTCGCAAGAATGGTAGGAAGCTCACCCATTGGACGACCCCACGAAAGGTTCTAAGAGCTTGGACATGCCCACTTCAGACTTTGGGCCCCAAAGTCTGAATGAACACAAAAAAGGAAAGACCGACATACCGGAGATTGGTCCCATCCGACGGAAGCAAAAAATCCACTACAATGCTAGAATTATTAGAGTGCTGCTCATAGGAGAGAGACTCACTTTGTGTTACACCCGAAATTACATCTTGCTGAGGTGGCGGTCAGGCATCGTCATATATGCCTAGAATTTTGTTGGCACGGCTCGATGTCTGTGATCCGAGTTCAATCTGGGCTACCTAAATTTCCTTTCGAGGGAAGCTGACGTGTCGGAAACCAGAGCCTTCACGAAAGGGATATGGTAGCAGAAAGCAAGTGCGATGAAAACGGATCAACGGCCCGCGATCCGAGCTTCCAAACACCAGTCAATACATGCTCTCCGTCACCCACAACGCGAGCGGCGTGGGTATGCTTCGAGCTTGGATGCGCGGCACGCTGGCCGAGACTCCTGTGAAAGGGGCGTTGCGTTCGACGGGCGAGTGGGCGTGTAGAGCGTGCGGCTTGTCGCCACTCCGGAGACAGCCGGCAAGGTACTACTAGGTGCGCTGTCTCATTCCTCGCGTTTCCTCACTCTGCATCTCTTCTGCTATGGTCTTCCGCCAATACACCCTCTCCTTACACCCAGGTGGACCCAGGTCGTCATGTTCTTCTCCTCGCCCGCTCGCCCTGGGGGCGATGTCTCGCACCACTCAGCATGGCTCGCGCGTTTCTCGGCATCCTTCCGAATTACGCCTTCGTCTTCGCCAGGTCCACTCTTGCCTTTGATACAACCATTTGAGCGTCGCAAATGGGACGGCAACGTTGAAGGACGACGACGACGATGGCACTCCGGCTTCTTGGCAGTGCGCTACGCGCCATTCTCCATTCACCTGTCACTCTTCACTCGACCCCGGCGGTAACGTGCCCGGCCACGCTATCTCTTCCCTCCGCACTCGTATATTCTCGCTCGTACTCCCTCCATCCTGCGCTGTGCCTCCGCCGTGCCCCTCGTGCCTTCGCTCAGCGTGTATCCGTGTCTCCTCCCTCTCTCCACGTCTGCCTTCATCGCGCCCTCCCTCTCTTTCATTTGCTCTCCCTTCTGCTCCAACTTCTCCCTTCCTTCTCGCCACCTCCTCGCATTCGTCTCTAACGTACCCCCGCGCTCGACCCCCCTACTACCCATCTCCTCCACACCGTCCCCGATCCACGTCTCGCACACGCAGTGCTCCACAGGAGGGCGCCTCTAGTGACAACGGGAACGCGAGAATGAGTAGCAGGTTTGTGGGGAGCGGGGATAGCGATGATAATGAGCGGCTCGCCACGTTGGAGGGGGACCAATGTAGATGCACGCAGAGCGACAACTCACGCGCATGCAGCGCTTACATACGGCCTTCACGGGCTCGTATATGCACATGTACTTCAAAAAAATTCACCGTCTCGATCCTGGGACGCTTCTTTCCCTTCAAGTCTATCCCTCCCTTCTACTCTAACTAGCTCCGCTTCCCGTCTTGCTCCTTCACCGTTCCTCGTTCCCCTCATTGCTTTTGCGCTGCTTTCTCCTCTCATCCCTGTTCTCCTCTCCTCTCTTCTTTCATGCCCCCTTTATCTTTGGATCTCAGTGGAAGCTCTCTGACGTTCGCCTTCGCTCCTCGTTGACGTACTCGTACTCGGCCGCACAGACTCAGTCCAGCCCATGACCGACCCGACTTGATCCCGCTCGTGGGCCGGCTCCGAGTTGTCGACCCCGCGGGCAAATCCCATCCCGGACGTGAACGACACACACATGGTCAGTGCGGCGGACGTCGAGAAGCAGCGGGCTTCCCTTTCCTTTCCCTTCAGTCTTACAAACAGATGCTTATAGGACTATCTACGAAAAACTCTGCTGTTCCATCGAAAACGTGAAGGGCGGGAGGACAATATCGCTTTGAGGGCTCACTCATAAGGTGTGCACTCTTGCATATGTATATTCCTTTCCTTTCTTTCTTTCTTTTTCCCTTTGGCCTTGGCGCCACCAACGCGGAAGCGGCGCCTCGTCCGCCGCTCGTGGCTGGGTTTTGGGGATGTCTGTATGGGCAGAGGAGTTTTTATCGGGGATGCCGCGATCAATGTGTCCGATATGCGCGGGTACTACGGTGCGCTCATCGCGGTGGGCCAAGACGACGACATCCTGCGCCCGCCCTTTCCCTTTTCCCCACGATATCTCCGAGGCGCGTACATTCGGTTCTCAAATGTCCGTTGCTCCGGCGCAGTGGATGTGTTCGCTATAGGGTGGATGGGCGTAGACCAGGTGGAGGAAAGGGTGGATCAGGGGGTGCAGCACGACTTCCAGCGCCAGCGCCAGATCTGTGCTAACCTTTCACGGCGCACGAGGACGCCAGTCGACTTTGGGACGGCTGTCCGTGTGACGGAGAGCAGCCGGCAAGCCAGTCGGCGACCAGTTCCGGCACACAAATCAGGTGGAGAGAGAGAGTTCAGAGAGTAAGCGGCGTAAGAGTGTCGGATTCACTGGGGAATTAACTACAGACAACCGGGAAGTTATAGTAGACTAGAATATAATATGAGATAGAAGGTAGAAACGGGAGTCAACGAGTGGCGTATAATGTCAAGCAACAGTGTCAAGGTTGGAATCAACAAGTGTCGATGAAACAATTAATGAGAGTGTGGAATGGGGTGATGGTGGTGAGAAGATAATGGAAATGCGCGCAGCGCACCGTTACAGTCCGTCTCAGGCTTCCCTTAAGATGCGGGACGGCTCAGGCGGACACGACACACCCCAGACTGGGGGTTTTGAGTTTATTCTGGCCTGAACATGCTACTACCTCCGGTTCAGGTGTTTTGTACCATTTCCGACTCACCTTAAGTATCAACTTCCAAGAAGCTCGTCAGTTGAGCTCATTTGACCTGTATCAGCATAAATACTTTTACTAATCAAAAACATGGGTGATAGAGTGATTAGCTCGGGGGCGTGGAGAACCAAAGGGCCAGGTAAGAAGGGTGCGGAGATCGGATAGATGGATAGGGCACGGATGGGCAACAGGAGAAGGATGCCCACGGGTGGGTGGGCTGGCCAAGAGACGTACTACTGATCGGAGCTGAGTACTCGCCTAATAGTTCCTTTCTGCCATGAAGTAGATAGAGCCTGGTCGATTGTCAATGCCCGCATCCAAATGCCTCAACGCAACTGCATATACAGCTTTATTGAGGGGCATCACATCGTTCTGCATTCAGCTGAGGCAGAGGAGGGAGATTCACGCGATTAGCTACTTGCGTGTTTTGAAATTGAGAGGTATCACGCTCTGTAAATGAGGACGGTGAGTATGAGTATGAGTTTCGAAGGAAGACGATTGGGCTTGAGGTAGACCAGGACTGCTACGAAGAATTTGAGCGGAGTTTACAACAGATGAAGCCAGCCTGCGCAGGAGGTCAAGTCCAAGAGTACATGGCCATTCCTTGATATACAATGATACGCGCCAGCTCGCGCTGAGCCCAACACCAGCCGCCCAAGGTCTCATCCGAAGCACAGCCGCCTCGCCCGAGATCTCACTATGGGACTGTGCACCGCCTGTTAGATCGAGTCACTAGCTCCAAATCCTGCGCCCGGACGATAGTCCCCATATGATTCGATTCATATTTCCTTTTCTCTCTTCTCTCTCCCTTCAGCCGAGCGTCCGAATATTCCGGACATCATTCGTGTCATTGAGACTCTAGGACGAGTGTTCATTGCACGGTACAACGCTCGAGCACTTGAACCACAGATCAAACCAGATCTCCATTTGGGTTCTAGCCTTGTACACTCGCGAAATGGACTCAACTGGGGCCGTTACCATCGCGCGCAGAAGGTTTCATGAGCAGCCGTAGACAAGCTCAAGTCCTTGCCATCCTGACTTGACTTTGAAGAATTTCAACCACCACACTGTATTTGTTTAGGATAAAGTCACCGAGCAATCCACCACTCGGTGTCTTTAATACTGAGGGCCGGTTTTTCGTAAAGAATTAGTGGCAGTTAGAGTGCCCGTAGACTCGGGATAGGAATGGGAATTGAGAATAATCTCGGCGATGCTTTGGTTGAGTGAGGGTCTGAGCACGAATTTGGGTTGCCAAGTGGCATCCGTTCTGGTCAATCGCGGCTTCATCGAATCGTGTCGTAGACTTTGTCCGACTGGTAAAATCGCAATTTTTGCTCGGCCCACTGGCGCAGAAAATTGATCAGAAAGTATGTAAAACGGATGAGAACAAATATTTCTCTATGTCCCGAGCCTCCATTGCCGACATGGCAACTCGGGGCATCCGGGAGCCGTAAATTGCTGCCTTCTGCGCCGCCTTCGGCATCATAGCTATCAAACCTTTCTTTTGTTCCGGCAGGTTGCCGTCCACCGTACACACCCCATACATCCATATCACGGCGTAGCACAGTGGTTAGATTGAGTCTGTGCAATACTCACGTGGGATCCGACCGTGTCAACAAAATAATAGCTTTCAATATCTTCTATGGCTTGTGGGGGCCCGAATACAGTACACTAATCAGATTGACCGCAGGATTGGGACCGCTCAAACAAGGTTTAAGAAAAGAAAAGGCTTATAGAAAGTCACCCACTGAGCTCTCTATCATACCATATTCATATTCGGGTGGAAAGACCGGGGTCGTATCGTATCTGCATTGTGGCGAATATATTCAATATATATATATATTTCCGAATTATATTTTTGGCCAGCACTACACTCGCGGCCACCCCTTGGATGTCCCCGCAAGGCGGCTGTGTTTTGGGTCGACCGTGGCCGCGGCATAGATATACCGGAGCCTTATGCTTCGGACTCGCAGAGTGCTAATCTCTGCTCGCCGATCTTGACAATACAATGCACATTATAGCGGAGACTCGAGTCTCGGAGGTAAGCTCTCGCTTTTTCTTATCTATCTGGTCCCATTCATTTACCCATGCTATTATTTACTTCTCTCAAGACGTGTAAGAGTGGGATGTGCGCGAGAGTTTCTAGAGAATCTAAAACTCAGTCTGTGCACACATACATAGGTAAACCTCAGCCCACCGCCCCTAAACTACTGAAGTGCCGCCCTTTGCCGCCCCTTGGCTGCCCTAAAAGCATAAATTTGATGTATTTTTCATCTTTTGTGAGGCACCAATGAGCTCAAACACGGTTAATATTGACATACAGTACACTACTAACTAGTATTTTAAAGTATGAGCCAGGTACCTCCCCATTTCCGAAGTTCAACATTCAAGTGCCGCCCCCTGGCACAGCCACTGCCGCCCGGCGGCACAAAGGGCGGCAAGGGGCGGCACTTTCACTTGGCCCTAATTTTTGTCCGGTCAGGACCTAGGTTTCTGGGTCGAAATGGCCCAAATTTTTCCGGCGCGGGGACTAGCCTCCAAAGCGGTATTCCAGAGTCCTGCGTTGTACAGGCGGCTTTTCAATGCCGAGTCCGGCGCATGACGGTCGAAGGCTTCTTGAAGAAGATCACGAGGACGGAATGGTACCACACTTCACTCACTGCTTCCACGATGAGCACCGAACACCCTCCCTTCCCAGAAGACGTCCCTACACACCCGCTGCTCGTGATTGACTACGAGTTAATCAAGGCGGGGACAAGCATGAGATCGAGCGCTTGTGGACGGCGGGAACGACGCTCGGCTTCTGGTAGTAAGTGACGCTCTGTACGATGGTGGAGCTAATACAATAATGGACCTCATAGCCTCAAGAATTACGGAGTTGACGAGGAGGTGAATAGAATGTTTGATGTGGGCGCGCAGACAGTGGCGTTACCGTTTGAGGAGAAAATGAAATACGAGCAAGGGGATGAAGGAATGTCGTTTGGGTGCGTCTTGTCACATACCATGCATCGTTTGTGCGTCCCATAAAGCACAGGATATCTAATTAATGCCAGATACAAAGCTGCCGGTGGCGAATGTGGTCGATGCCTCCGGCACGAAGGACATCACGCAGTTCGTCAACATCGCGACGGACGATGCCCTAGCGTGGCCGGTGCAGGAACGACGGTCATATCCGTCGACAGTCAACGCGCGCATGGTGTCTACGATCATTCCGTTCGTGGAAAAGTCGCTCGCTGTGAACAACACGCTGATCGATGTGTTTGACGCCAAACTCGGACTTCCAAATGGCACGCTCTCGAAGCTGCACCCGAGAAGAGAATTCAGCGGAAGCGCGACACGGAGCATCCACAGCCCACCGACTTTGGACCGGCAGACCACTGCTATCAGCGCACACACCGGTGTGTCTTAAATAAGCTCCTCTATGAAATCTTCACTAAAAGAGGTTCAGATTTTGGTTCACTGGTGCGTTTTCTATGCTGTTAGATTTTATTTACAGACGATCTATCATCTCGTCGCAGTCATTCCTCCACAACCGGCTGGGTGGCCTTCAAGTTCTAGTGCCTGGGACCGAGGAGTGGCAATACGTGAAGGTGACGATATCTCCTTTTCTCTCTGTCCCGACCAATCAGACTTGCCGACTATCAATCGAATTCCAGCCTCTCCCCGGACATGCGATATGCAATCTCGGTGACGCCATGGTGATATTCAGTGGTGGCATTCTGAGATCCAATCTACACCGCGTTGTGTGAGTTGCACTCAAATGTTCAATCACCCGCAGCCGTAATAACAACAATAACAATATTGATCCAGCAACCCTCCCGGCGCACAAGGTTCCCTGGATCGCTACTCCCTCGTATACTTCACGCGTCCGGCGGATGCCGTCGTCCTCCGCGCACTCACCGACCAGAGCGCCTTAATTGCAGATGCCGTCGCGCACGCCTCTGATCCGAAGAAGTTCGAGCCAGGCGTAACTGCACTGGAGTGGTTGACGCGCCGTGTCAAAAACCGGCGTGCTGCGAATCAGAAAGTGCGTACCCTCTCGTAAGACTATCTTCCATCTCTATTTAGATGTCTATGTTCCTGAATTTTGCTGGTGATTTACGAACACATTTGCATACAGGGACTTGGAGCATGGTTGGACAGCACAGGAACAGAGCATACGACGAGCGACTCTTAAAAGTTAACAATATGTCGTTGTATGTTATTTTTGGATCCGGCTCGTCTTGCCTGTGTAGTTTCAGTTGAATCTTTATGATGCACGCGTCTAAGGTCTCGCAAAACAAAAGGCAAGGACAGATAAGATTGACACATTGACACATTGCAAAATATCCAGTGTCCGTAATTCACTCACGAGTAAGTAGAGGAAAAAGAGTGGTAGTTGTAGAAAGTGTCACAAGGCAGGAGCAACTAAACCCAAAAAAATCCCGGACGACGGCTCTTCTGTCGATGTTGGAGGTCCATTTTTCACCATGTTGTACGGTTGCACCCCTCAAGCCTGATAGACGAAGCAGTTGTCGATGAAGGCCCACGCAGGCGCGGGGCTGCCGACGAATGCGAGATCATCGCTGCCCGTGCCGGTCACGGTTGCCTGCACGAACTTCCAATCGCTGAACCCGCTGAACGTGCCCACGGTGGCACCGTTCCATCTGATGTCGACATTCGCAGCCGCCTCAAGCTCTGCGCCGGCGAATGCAGTGTTCATGAAACACTGGATGGTATACGACACGCCGGCCTTGGTCGCAAGGGGCGCAGCGGGAGACAGCGTACCCAACAGAGCGTCATCGCCGAACGCTGCACCGAGCAGGCCGACATTGTTGCCGGTATACGCGTAGGGAGGGTAGAAAAAGATCGTCGCGTCCTGATCGCCGCCGCTGGGAGAGGTGCCGATCCAGGTCGCGTCCGATGCGGTGAGGCAGAAGTCGCTGCAAGCGGCGTAGTTCTCAAAGCCGCCGTCGGGGAGAACCGAGATACGTTTGTAGCCGCGGGAGAAGCTCACGACGAGGTCGCCCTGGCCGGTGTTACTGGCAGTGGATTCATCAGTAGCAAGATAGTACTGTCTCGGTGTGAGATGAGCAGGAGCGGAGTTTGAAACCACATACCATGGCGCAGGTGTACGTGGTGGGGACGCCATCGACGAGTGCACGCCAGATGTTGAAGTAGGCGCATCCACCACCAACGGGGTCGATTCCGCGGCCATTGCAAAGCTGCGCGCACGCGTTCACATCGTACTTGTCGATGAAGGCGAAGCCCATATACTGAACGGTAATCAGTCACAATCGATGTCAGACGACAAAAGACGGAATGGGGACAACAAAATGGGCGTCCGGATGTTAATTTCCAGATAACAAAAAGCGAGAAGATAAAATAAGGACGAATGGAAAGAAGTTCGTAAGAAGACGAAAGGTGGGATATGAAGACGATGGCATCGAAGCAAAGAAACAAGAGAAAGATGACAACACGACGATTAGTAGAAAAAGATGGGCACTCACGCCGAGAGCGTTGTTAGCGCCGCCAGTAGGGCCAAAGACGAGTTGATAGCCATCAGGATCCGCAGGGTCAACCAAGCTCTGGAGGCCCCAGCCACTGCTTTGGGTAATGAAAGTGAGGGGTACGGTCTCGTTTCCGACCTGCACTGGGCGTGAGACGGAGCCACAGAAGAAAAAAATATAGCTGCCTGCCTGAGGGTATGAGGCCTGGCCACCAAAGTTGGTCTTCTCAGCGGCGCTATGAATGTCCGCGTACGCGACACATTTGAGGTTAGATTCCTCACTGAAGACAAAGTCAAGAAGGTAGTTGTTGAACTCGTAGTAGAGGTTGACGAAGACTAGATTGACGGTGACGGTATCAGCCACTTCAAATCGAATCAGACACGAAGGAAGAGGGTACGCACCACATCCATCGATAGTGGCTGCCCATGCCAGGCAAGCATCGACGTTGTATGTCGAGTTGGGGACGAGTGTGTAAGTGAGGTAGGCGGTGCCCTCGACGGCTGCGTCGTGCTGGTCTGAGGGCAGACCAGGGAAGATCTCCTCAAAGCCCGACTGGCGCCTGTTAAAGCGGCCGAAGTGGTGGCGGGGCCGGCGACGGTGAAGCCTAGTGGAGCCGGTGACGTCCGCGACGGTAGCGCTTGTCAAAACCCCATCAATTGCGGTGACACTGGTCGGGGGGATATCCGCGTCCGGTGCCTCGTCGTCAGGGGCACCCGATTTTTGGTTCACTTGGTTTCACCGTCTGAGCGATGAGGCTAACGTCGGTCGTGGGCCCGTCTGACGGCTGCGTTATTGATTGATTGAAAGCGCCTTGTTGTCCAGGTGGGACGATAGCACTCGCCGCTATAATCCATGGTCGATGAACATCTTGGACACAGAGACAAACGACTTACAACTTATGACGAGGGCAGCAAGTGCAAGGAGGCGGGAGGATGATGGCATTCTAAGGTGAACCAAGGTCAGGTAATGTCGAGGCCGCTTCACATGTCTTATACATGCGCACTCAAAATGTTTGGCGTCAAGGAACACTGGGAGTTTGTGAGGAGAAAGCAAAAATGTTGTTCGTACCTGCGGGTGAAGTAGTACTGCACCAATGTACCTGTCAACAGTCTGTTCCAGAGATGGAAGTGGGCGACAGCAGCGGAAAAGATGATTGTAACAGGATTAGGTCGCTGCAGACCGTGGGTATCGGAAAAGAAGCCCAAGCCAAAATATGCATCAGCGACAATATTTGAGACCAGGGCCAAAGCAGATATCACCATTCTAGAAGAACCAGAATCCGCTAAGTCATAAGGTTACCAGTCATGCGTCGTCAGGACCGGGAGTCGACTGAAGTTAATTGAGAACAACATCCGCAAAACATCCGTGTCTCTGGTCATGATGGTAACAGAAGACTGTTAGCCTTCCTTCTCCCAAATTACCACCGGTACCTAGCTGCTGACCGCCAATCAGAAGATAGAGGCACTGCGTCAGACCCTTGCTTCCCCATCTTCACCCTTTGCCCGCGCCGCTCGCTCGCTCTCGAGTTACAGGTGATCAGGGACCCTGTAGTGCCGCCATCGACACCTGTGGGCTCGGGCACGATCATGTGGACCCAAATAGGTATCAAGGAGACGAAGGTGCGTGAGGGTGTCGACCAAGCCAGCGGCTCTGAGAACGGCGGTGACACTAGAGAAGTCGTGAATGTTGATTGCAAGACGTCGGAGAGATTGGATGAATTTGGGCAGTCTCGGGACCAGTCGTTTTGTGTAGAGGGATCAGATACAGGAGGCAGAAACTTCTTGACATAGGAATGCGAAGTTGATGCAAAGAGTCACGGTGACACGACTGTGACAGTGGTTGATGCGAAAAAATGACCGGCAATCACCGGAAAACGCTCCAGTTTTCAACATCCCTTGGCACGGCTCAGGGCAGGGGGCGACCTGTCAAGTGCCATCAAAGATGGACCCTGTGCAGTATGTTGCTTGCTTCTCCATTCATCGGTATATGGAAACGAAATGCAGATGCTGACAAATGCACCTGGCTTACCAATCACATACATTTGTAAGCTGCACAACCTAGACAGTCAAGGATTGAAGCAAGCTTCCCCTTATATGTGGATGACCATTGTCCACATACATTTATCATATTGTTTGTCACGGTCATTGACCGGGGACCCCTCTGACAGGGTCACGTGTAAGCACCTGCACACAATTCTGCGCGTGATTCTTTCCGCGCATACGTCTCAGGCTAGGTTGTTCTCTTCGCATCTGAAGCATTTCTGGGGAGTGAATTACAGCTAATTGCAGTACTGAAGGCACAGATCGAAAAATTACCATTTTGGGCATTTTTTGATTCTCGCGACCGATTTGCCTATATCTCGATGAGTTCTGCACTTGTTCTGCACAGATTCGGCTGAGACCTAGCTAGATAATTTGTACTAATTCAGATGCAATTACAGCAATTGGCAGTACCTTAGACTTGACACCAGGCGCTTCCGGGAGACCACACAATTGATGACAGTTGATCAATGGGCGGCAGCGGAAGCGACTGGAGCTGAGTAACCGGCAGCTAGTATGGTCGGACGTTGCCGTGATTAGTTGATGGGAGGATTCTTGGATTTACAATTATTTTGCGTCTTGAAAGTTCAAACATCTCGTATAATTTTTTCAAAGAGACAATTCTCTTCTGAATACATTCACATTGATATCCTATTGTTTACAGAAGCCACTTTTGCAACGGGACTCTGCTAGAGTCAATATACTTATGCTGATCCTCCATTTCCGGCCTTTCATCCACCCCTATGCCGTTCAAGCCACTGACCGAGTTGGACCCAGAGCGACTTCAAAGGGCTTACCAGAACCTCTGTACAGTCTTCGATGTACCTGCCCTGCATTCTTATCAGAAGCAAACCGGCGAAAATGTGCTCAAAGGCATCCTAGATGTTCCTACAGGTGGTGGCAAGACTCTGGCTTATTGGATTCCTTATTCTACTACTGGACTCCTGGAAATACGGACCCTGATTGGCAGAAGATTGTGGGCCCAGCGCAGGATTGTACTGGTTGTCATTGGCAATGTCAGCGGCAGTCCTTATGTTTTTGTTACGGTTGATTCAGTTGGATTGGCTTGGAACAGGTGGAAAGAACAATGAGATGGATTTGATGGCAGGAATGGAAGGAGACTCGGGGGAAACTATTTTGGTTCTCACTCACCACACTCAGCGGCACGCTGGTCGCACCACCCCATTTAGTATTATCACGCCGGCATTCAATGTTAATCACCTGGATTGCAGCACACATATACTTTGTATGGAGCCCCGACCTCACTGCGCATACTGGTTTTGTTGTGTATGTTGTTGGCATATGGATATCTGCTCTCACGCATGCACACCGACTCTGTGTTTCAATGGAACGGGAGGAATGGCAGGGAAAGATGAAAGTGCATCGCAGTGGGGGTCCTCCCAACTGAAATCTTGACTTGTAGGAGCGTGTGCAGGCCGAAAGGATGTCAAACCGAAAGCAAGAAGTCGGGGGAATAGACAAGGAAGAAGGTATGGCACGGCTCGAGATTGATGTGACTATAGGGCCGTGAATTCAATCACAAGGATTTGAAAGCGGATACGGCAGCTATGCGAATGATATCAGGTCGACTGGGGTGCAAGAATGATTCAAATCGACTGCGGAACTGCATGGAACCAATGTGGAATCACGTGCGAACTCGAAAATGGCAGCAAAAGCTGGATCGGCAGTCTGGCTCGACTCTGGGACTGGAGTGCTGGGCTGCGACGACATGGATGACACGGGGATTGACAGCAACATCGAGACGACTCTGTGACTGCCAACAGCACGGGATAACTGCTGTTGGACCACACTTGGTGACAAGTATGACTGCTGGGACACAAAATCTGTCTCGGATGCAATCTGGGCCTGCAGCTCAGGACTTTGGGGATGGATCTCACAAAAACGCGACGGATACGACTGGTGCGCCTGCACTGTGAGTGGGATGTGAAGCAAAGTCTCTGGAATAGCAGTACAAGGCACAGGAGGTGCGTAATTGGCTATCGGCGTGGTGGACTCCAGCTGAATATGCAACGGGGTGAACTGCACGGGATGCACTGACGTGGGTTGCAACACGAACTGAGGTGATGGACGACTCAGCGAAGGAGATGTGATGCCAACAGTGTACAAAGCGGCGGTGCGAGACTGCGATGCGCGAGGAAGAAGCGCGGCAAGCTGTGACTCGACTTCTGTGAGGCAGCACTGCACGGAAAACATAGATGCTGTGATGTTGAGACTGCACAGCTGCATGCGAGGAGGCGGATGCATGGGCGGAAGGATATGTGTGAGACGATTGCGATAGCACCGAGGACGAATGCGCGGAGACAGCGTGGGGAGTGAAACTAGGTGCATATCAAGCTGAATTGGCTTCATGCCACAAGTTGATGTGAATGCGAAGGTTTGGGCCTGCGATACTATGCGGTACAAACTGGCCGCTAGGGAGGACAACTTTCCCTTCGGCGTTGCGCTTGCAAATGCCAGCGCGGATATTGACTGCGACAAGCGGGCAACGGGCAATGAAATGCGCGGGGTTGCTGCAATACGAGCACAATGCAGGACATGGTGAGGCAAGCGGCTGCGAGTCGAGATGCAAAGCGGCAGGGGACGGCTACTGTTGCGATGAAACGAGCTCTATGAGCTGATGCACGGCATCGATGAGGGTGGTGAAAGATGGTTCTGGGGGCGGTGAAGAGGACTCAATGGGAACAGGCGTGGGTGAGGGCGAAGTCACAGGCGGTGGAAGATGAGAGTCAGGGTCGAGCAGGACAAAGTTGGCGACCTCGCGAAGGTTGTGTAGCGGGTGTACGTGAGGAAATTTAATACAAAGGTGTGTGCATGTGCGATGCCAAATATTCAACAGAATGGCATGAACAAATGTGCGGCTCTGCTTGGGTACACCAAGGTGATTTTTAGCGAGTAAGAACATGGATATGACGAAGAACCTGCGATAGAATTTGTGGAAGCGAGCGTGCGATCACGACTCGGTGCGCGTAACTCGGTGACGAGCGTGTCAAGATAGTCAAGCAAATATCTGTGGTGGGGATCAGCTTCTGAGTACAGACAGAATATTGCAGCGGTGAATTGCTCGAAGGAGGCAGCGGGGTCGGAGAACTTGGGGACAGACTCCCAGAGATTTCGAAGGTGATGGAGAAATGTATGGCGGAGGTTTGGGGGATGAGGTAGAGGTGAAGGTACAAGATGAGCCTGAATCAATGGTTGAGACCCCTCGCGGTGGGCTCCAAAATGACGTGCCTACCAACCGACTAAGCGCGAGCTATCAATAAGATGTAAGCTGCACAGAGTAGGACAGTAGAAACAATATAATTTGAGTGTTTCAACTTAGTCTGGTGCTGTGACACGAGACCCAATGGCTGAACAATGTGAAGGCAAAGGCAGGGACATAGGACGAGTATGGAAACAGTGACTGGAGCGACGGCGAGACAGCTGGAGCGAGAACACGTGCGAAAGCGAGTGCGAGTGCGAAGACGATGCAAACTTAAGTAGAGCACGAAGTGGGCAATCAAAAGTTTTGTTGTATTTGAGAGAAAATTAGTATTTATACAGTAGAGAGAGAATGAATGGAGTAAGATAAATATCAGTACAATAGTCAGCCGGAACCAAGAGACAGAGGAACAATAGAAAAACAATAGTAGAGAATTGGGGGCCAGTTCTTCCCATCAAACGTTGCCAGGTCGAAACCTTCATGAGATGAGAATGTTTCATCTGTGACAACCTGAGGAAAAATTCAGTCCAGTCGGATAAGGATCGTGTTCGCCCATTCACCTTGACAGTTAAAAAGAGATGTTCCTGTTCCTGTTCTTGTCTTCTGGCCTCGGTGTGACGTCGACTCTGTCCTGCTCTTCGCTCTGTATTGAGTATCACTGGTTGAGAGATTCAAATTTTTCAGCACAATTTATGGTCAAAAATGTCGATTGTTTTTCAGACATTTTTCACTGAAAAAAATGGTCAAATTTTCAAACTTTTTTCACCCCTTTTCAACTTTCTTTCAAGTTTTTCACCTCAAACCGGAAAAGTGGCGAAAAAGCTTTGAAAATTTCACCATTTTTTCAGTGAAAAATGTCTGAAAAACAAACGACATTTTTCTACGTAAATTGTGCTGAAAAATTTGAATCTGCTAACCAGTGTATATCAGAATCTCGAATGCTGGAATTGCCCCATATGACGTAGCACAACGAGCTGCGACAGGAACTTGGTATGTTTCGGACCCATTGACACTGGTTGGGAGATTTGAGTTTTTCAGCACAATTTATGGTGAAAAATGTTCTTTGTTTTTCAGACATTTTTCACCGAAAAAGGTAGTGAAAACTCGACACATTTTCACTATTTTGTGAGTTTGAGGTGAAAAATTCAAAAGGAAGCTCAAAAGAGGTGAAAAATATTTGAAATTTTCCCCACTTTTTTCAGTGAAAAATGTCTGAAAAACAAACAACATTTTTCACCATAAATTGTGCTGAAAATCTTGAATCTCCCAACCAGTGTGATAAAAATCCCTGAATAAGCTTGTTATCCTCAGCAATCAATCAGAAGAACATGCTGGTCGTGATGGTTTCCATTGAACGGCGCATGGAGGAGAATGATGGGGGCGATGAAATTGAAGAGCGTGAAGGCAGCATGTAGTCCCGGGACTGGAGTGATCCCCAGACCCACATCCATTGCAGCAACGATGGACATCACAGTAGAGAGCAAGATAAGTAGTCGCACAGCCCATCACTAGTTGCCGTAATGATTGTTGATTTTGGTCGCGATGGGGCCCCTGTCTTTTGGCATATTGTTCCTTCAAGAAATAATTTGCGGAAATATTCAGGAGGGCCCTCCGGACATCTCTGGTACCTTGGTACTGGTGCTCCTCATAATTTCCGAACGGTTAATTTGTGCATTAAATTGTGTTGTAAATTTGTAATCTATGCCGTTGCTTATGTTCCACTTATGAAGCTTATAGTTTGCCTACTTGTGTGCTTGCAAGAACCGTGCCATCCTGAGAGCGTGAGTCAGTGTGGTTGAAGTCAATTAAATCACTTGCGATAAGGAGGACCTGTGATCATCCAGTCAATTCGGGTTTCAAGATAGAAAATATAGCCATAAAGTGCCAAACCCGGGCCAATCTACAGAACATTTGAACTTGCTGCGTAGCTTGCAATGATACGAACGGACGTACGAGCTCAGCACCGAGCGGTTCATGAGGAGTAGAGTTGAGGTTGAGAAAAGCTTCTATTGGGATTGAGTCGGGGCTGAGCTTCCTAAATGATGCTTGAGACTGTGAAGGTATGGGGATAATTTGAGGAGGAGGGAGCGGGTCGAGTGGGGCTTGAGGAGGAGGAGAGCCCGAGTCAGAGCTGTGTCAGTTTGAAGAGAGCTTGAGCCGAGCGGAACTCAGGGAGGACGAGTTGACCCGACTCGAGGCTCGAGCTTGGAGGTGTTGCCTTTGAATCTAAATCAATTGTAATGTTTATCGGAGAGGGATAAGAGTACCCACATGGATACAGCGATGTTTCGAAAAGCGAGTCCGATAAATTTAGACCCAAGTCAAGGCTTAGCGCTTGACTCCAGCCAGATCCTGCGCTGAGCTTATGACAAGCTCGAAGAACCTGCCCAAGGAAACGAGGAAGGAAGGAAGGGGATAAGGAAGTAAACCGACCTCTGCATGGGTTAAGGCGATTACGAGTACTTTATGTACTCGTTCTTTTCATCAATCGGGAACCGGATTTCCGATTTGACAGAACCTTTATCAGTGCATTTGAATAGTGTAATGAAAATAGTGGCTGTGTTCATTAGGTTTTTGAAGTCTTTTTAGCAGGCTAATCTAATGAAATTAGTGATTATATAATGCATAAAGATGGGGCTAGTTCGAATCCGCTGTCGATTCCATTCTACATTTTCCTTCAAACACGTATATAGCTTATTTGGTGGCAACTCTGGGGCATCCTTGATGTGTAACCTCTTTATATGTATTTTTGGTAATGTAAACTATTGCTTGTTGTTTAGGAAATACAATTTTCATATATCCGTGATGTTCATTCACTGCGTTTTCTCTAAACTAGGTTGGGGGTCGGATAGGTGAGATAGGCCATCTATCATTACCTAGAACGAAACCTATCGCAACTATCTCAACTATCGCTCAGGGGATAGCCAAGGGCTCGTCTAACTATCTTACTTTGCAGATATTTAAGATATCTGATTGCTATCCCGTGTCATATAGCTGGCCTATTCCACATATCTCGAATTGATATCCCGCTTTTTCTAGCCAACCTATCTCAACGCCGCTACCTCACCTATCTCGAATCACATAGGTGAGAAAAGTAAGCTATCTTGTTCAGGAAAGCTAAGCTATCTTGTGTCCTTCCGGGTATTAAAAAGACAGTCTCAAATGGGTGAGTCTCGGAAATTTATTCTAAGTCCATCGTCTTTCCATGCCCGCCACATACACCAAGAAACGCCAAACTCTCGTCCGTTCGCCCCTGCGACTGGCCCCTCGTCCAACCGCTTCCATGGTGCGCGCTCAAGCACTACATCGTGCAGAGCGTCGTGCCACTTTCGAGCCTCTCGATACTTGGGTTACATACCATACCGATGCTGCTGGTTGGGTCAGCACATACCTGGACACCCCTGTAGCCGCGTCGGAGGTAGCATGCTACATCTGGGTCACTCATAAAACTGTCTGTCGTCTTTCTCACTGCCCGATTCGGTTCTGATCTCTCTGAAGGCACCGGAACATCGATAACCAGAAGCATAGTCGTTGTTCGAAGGAAAGAGGCCGCCGTTGTTTTTCTCCATTGCAGGAGTACCTGACTGAGAATTTACAGTGAAGACAAAGACAAATCTCTTCAAATATTTGTTCTCTCGGGTGTCGGACCGATGAGAAGGTGAGGATCGACAATGCGCACTTTTCATAAGGTATGCACAAGATTCGGTGATTGCTCTATCAACGGACTCAATTTTCGTTGCCCGTATTGTTGACTTCACTACAGGACCGCCCCGCGATAGCCAGAAGAACAAGGTCAGTGTGATGTGAACTTGTTCTCTCGATGTCAGGCAATATTGACAAGGATCCTGAGGTCTTTGTTTTCGATTTTGCGTCGGCTATTTCGTCCCGTCCCGCCCTTGGAGATTTGAAGACAGTGCTGTGATCTTGCTGTGATCCGCCTGACACGAGGTTTGCACAAGGTCTGTCTGATAGTCATGTTTGTTAGTTGCTTGCTTGTTGAATTCTCACTCCAGGTGTCAGGTCCTTGGGAGCGACAGGTGGGCAGAGCGACGGGAGGGCAGAGCGACGGGGGGCGGGGAGCGGCGAGAACGGGGGAGCGGTGCGGGATCTAATCTATTCCAATGTAATCATTTGTTATCTGATCTAACCAGATCCATAATCTTATCTAGTCTCCTAATCTCGTCGCTAAAACTAGCTGCGGACGTCAACTATCCCTTCGTTGAGATAGATGAGATACATGAATTATCCCCAAACGTTATCTATCCTTGGCTGAGATAGCTTACATAGTCTAGCTATCTTGAGTGAAAATAGATTCGGATAGATGATCTATCTCGCCACGGGATAGCTAAATAATAATTATCTTTCTAAGTGCTATCTCATTCAGATAGTCTATATATCTCCAAGTCGAGATAGGCCGAGATATACAAGCTATCTCTGGGCTATCTGACGGTCAGATATCTAGCAGAAAACGCAGTGATTGTCAAAAGTGTCGGGAGATCAAACTTCGGCAATGTCCGAAGTGAGTTGTACGTGTCATGTGCACAGCCACCACTCTGAACAAAAAATATAAGTGTCGGCTGAGCCTTTGGTTGTAAATTTCAAGCCTGCAACCTGATATTTTTTTTTCTGGATACTCTAGATGTACACAACCAGGATGGATGATCTCCTGTAATTTTCCAGGGTCTCTGGGCCCAATGGTAGGCCAAATACATTAAATCACGGTATGTTGATTGCTGGCATGTTCCTGGGCTGCATCACCTAAACGGTGAGAGCCACACGTCCTTTCCAACTCCTGGTCCATGGACAGGCAGTTTCAGGGCGATATAATCCACTGTTCCGGCACACTTCATTTCCCTTCCAACATATCTGTGATTTCATTCCTGTACTGGCTTCATTGGTTCTTCCGTGCTGTAGAAATATTCTGACATGGATTTGAAGTCCCAAAATGCGATTTACAGGTCCCTGTAATATTTGTACCGCTGCTGTCAAGACACTTGTAACAAACATGTCAAAAAATGTTGATGTTGTGTGCATGCAGGCACATCCTGTGAAGGCTCCAGTTTAACATGCCTCCAGGGTTTTATTACCCCAGGAACACAATGGCAATGTTCCTGAGTCCCGTTGCGATGTGCTTCCGCCACTCTGAGGATGTCAATTCAGAAATTCCTTTCTGCTATTTTATTGGTGTCCTGTATGGGCTTGACTGCAGTGCCAGATTAAATCTGGAATTTTTTCACCTCTGATGAGTGCCCACTCACTTTCCCCTGGGGCTTTGTGGTCGGTTTCCATCGTCGTTCAAGCGCCAACAAAGGCTGTGCATTTTTGTTTGGGTGTCCTTTGGTCCCTGTCAACTTGTCAACGGCGATCAGGCCGCACCTAAAACATCTCTCAAATCAATTGCAAGCATAGGATGGAGCGTATCACAATGAACGGAGAATACTCAGCTTTCTTTCGATGATTTGAGGAAGTAAAACTTGACTCCACCAAAAGAATGTGGTAGAAAAGAACTGATTCTTGATAACTTGGCGGATCGTTGTTTGGTTCCAGACACTCCGTGGGAACAATCTGTTCTAACATGCCGCCTCGCAATGGAACGGACTCGGAACTTGGCTTGAATAGCTGTGGTACAAAATAATCAACCTAACTTGCACAAGGGAACAAAGGCTGATGCTTGGGTGCTCGGCGATATTGATGGGCTCAGCAGAAATCAAAGGCTTGCACTTATCATGTTGAAAATCTTGTCAGCAGCTTTGAATAAAATCCGAAACTGCAGCATTCAGTGGATTGTCAAGTTCCGTGGCTTTTACCTGTGGGGACGGTGATGAACACCGAGTATCCGTGCGATCAAGCAGGCGATCGAAGTCATCGGAACTACCCGAAGTCACTCGTGCAAGGAACCTCGGGTATATCCGAAAGAAATGATCGCTGATCAAATTTAAGGAGGGTCAAGGTTCTAAGGCATGAATTCCACCCTACAATGTGATATTGTGGGCGCAAAGCGGCCAAATAAAAAAAGTAGAGTTTCCGGTGGAGCGATCAACTGGTGGCTAATTTTTTTCAGGAACTCCACGTCCTTGGGGGCTAATGTAGCCACCATTTATAGCCCCAATAGAGAGGATGAAATAGTGGCTAGCACATGCCGGACGGTCCTGAAAATAATCTAAAACATGAGCCACCAGTTGATCTGGTGGCTCCACCGCAAACTCATGTGGCTCAAATTTTATTGGGGGTTGGTTCCAGGCCCATAAAAGTTTGGACCACCCTTCCCTTTGCTGCACACGATGAGGAAGAGTGTCGCTAGCGATGCTCAATCTTCCTCCTACTCTCTACCAGCGCGCGCTTCAGCAACTCTCAAAACTGTCAAAAATGCGAACAAGAAAGTGACTGCCGGTCTCAAAAACCATGCAGCAAGTCGTCAGTGTTGCTCGCCCTAACCGCAAGCAGCGCAGGCCTTCCAAGGCTGATGCTGCCCTTGAAGCCGGCGAGGACGAGATAGGCTTCCTTGCTGATTTTCCTCCTTTAATCCCTGGTGTGTTTTTAGATCTCAATCTCTTCTTGTTTCTAAATTTTGTAGAAGGAGAAAACGATGCTTCGGACGACGGTGCATAGCATTCCGCCACTACAGCTTGCTTTCCCATCCTTTTCTGATTGATGCGCTATGATTCAGGTTCCCCTGCCAATTCTTCTGACGATGCCTCCATCCATGAGGTGGGCGGCACGCTGGAACTCACCGAGTCAGATCAACTCGGGTTTTTTTCTTTTCTTTTTTTTTTGTTTGCTTCATTTCGTTTTCTGCATGGTATAATAACACCTCATTCCAGCCGAGCCGAAGAAGAAATGGACTTCACCTATCTACTCGTTCTTTTCGAACGTCACCATTGTTCATAAGGACGACGGCAGCCAGTACCACCTTTTCAAGTGTGCTTCCATTCGGTGCAGAAGTAGGTGTTCAAGTTCTCCAGTATTTTCGTCAGAATTCATGTAATTCCAGATAATGGACCGAAGGGTGTGAAACGCGCCTTCTAGAACGCAAACGGCTCCCGCTCTTCTGATTCTGGCTTCACCAGGAACATGAAGGTCACGCTATCTGCTGCTTCGGAGCAGGCATTAAGTACGAGTTATGCCGTGCGCAGCATCGGCCTCCCCCCAAGTTTGTCAAAAAGAATAATTCACACAGTGCGCGCTGAGTTACCCGATCGAGCCAAAGAATACAGAACGAAACCCGAAGCAAAGAGAAAAGAAAGAAAAGCCCGATTCCCGAGTGTTGAGAAGTAACAAGCGCTCAGGACACAGCTGGATAGATTGGTTTAAGACCATAAGTAGCGCACGCAAAGCAAGCTCGAGCCCTGAGCGCTGAGCCTTCGATTGAGCGCAAAACATCGGTGTCTTGTCTATGCTTCCCTTGTTGATTCGCCTTCATGTTGAAAACCTCCCTCCTTTTTTTTTCTGGTCCAGTGTCCATGCGAGCTCCGATTCGCAAAGTCTGAGTTTAGCAGAGCACTCAATAATCGGAGTCCTTTGCTGTACGAAGAGCGCGAAGGGCTTGCGCGTTTCGAGCTCCAATAAATTTATCTGTGCCTTAGTCTTTCTGGGTTCCTTCTTCCGAATTTTCGGGGGCATTTGGTGACTTGACATCCATCTATTCATTCACTCCTCCAGCAACCACAAAATCGTGCTCGTGTTCGGTCGCTGTCGGAAATCCTCCGCCCACGCAGCCTGCACGAGGTACCACATCCCATCTGACATCTCCTCCGGCCGCTCCGGCCGCTCGCCCGCAAGCACCTTGAACATGGCGGGCACCTCCTGAAGGTCCGCGAAAGGCGGGGCGCCAGTTTGGAGCTGTGATATGCATGCTGTTATTTTAGGCGCACAGCCTGTGAAATTACGCGACAGAGACGCACCTCGATGCAAACACACGCAAACGCATACACGTCCGTCGCGCGCGTCCGGACGAACCGCTCGCACCCAAATTGCTCCGGGACGATCAGCTCCGGCGCGAACCACCGCATGCTCCCCCCGCGGTTGGAGCTAGACGCCAGCGGGCCGGCGGTGGTGTCCGTGTTGTCCTCCCGGATGGTGGTCGCCAGCCCGAAGTCCGAGAGGCAGGCGTGATGCTCGTCGGAGATGAGGATATTGTTCCCCCGTAGATCGCCGTGTACGATGTTCATCGAATGCAAGTAGTCGAGACCTTGGACGATCTCGAAGGTCTAGAGGAGGGGATAAATATACCATCAGACATGCATATATGCAGGTTCCTTACTAGCGACATGATTTCCTTCCTTCCGCGATCGTGGAGGTACTTGAGGATTGTGCCATACTTCATCCAAGGGGATACCATGCAGAACGACGAGGGGAACGAGTTTCGATCTATCCCGAGGAATGGAAGGATGGAGGGATGCCTCAACGCCTGCCATACGAGGGCCTCTCTGCAGAATTTCTGGAACGAGGAATTCATCAGTCTCCATATTCACCGGATAGATGAAGAGAATTATGCACCAGACGTTTCGGGCTCGTCGAATCGGCGGTGAAGGTCCGTATGCGCTTGAGCGCTACACGTTTACCGTCATAGGAGGCGCGGTAAACGTCCCCAAAACCGCCAGCGAATGTAGCGTGCTCGTCGGGATCGTACACACCGTTGATGAAGAGCGAGGTGGGTAGCTGGTCGTGCGCCTCGGACAGCTTGTGCATCAGCCTACGCGCCATGGTGGTGTAGCTTGCAGTCGGTAGAGAACCGCGATCTAGGACCTACCGAGGGACGAATGAAGATGCTTAAGACCCCGTACGAGGCGATATGAAGACTTACACTTTTGACGGCGTCAAGAAAGGCTTGTGCTTTGTCGCCCTGGAGAAGCAGCGCTGAATGCCGAATTTCTCGGGAGTCCAGTATCTGTGCCAGATAGCTCGCGATTTGGCTTTCGAAATGTTCGAGAGCCTGATCGCGTACGGACCCTGCGGGTTGGGAGGAGACGGTTTCCCGCGTCTGCCACAGAAATAACAAACCGGTGATATAGCCTTGTGGGCTTGCATCTGACACGCTACTCGCTGCGGCAGCCAGTGGCTCCGGAGCAACTGGGTAAGGTCGGCGGCGACGTTCATAAATTCCCTCGGTGTGCCGACGAGAACCTTCACCAGATGTCGATGGACCGGCTTCGTCATCCGCGACTCGTAGATCCCTTTGAGGCGGCTCTGGGGGGCTGCGCAAATTGCTGGCACGGTTGGTCGGCCGCTCCAGCGCCACGGTTTCTGGATTTCGGACGGTGATGTCCTCCGCCCATGCGTTGCGCCACTCTGTTACGGTTTCCGACATGCTCATGTCCTCCGCTTGTTCAGAAATATCGTCGTCGTGTCGTCGATGCCGCCTTTAATGAGAGTAGTTCAGGCCGTGCCAAGATAGCATGAATCACCGCACCTTGGCGCAGCTTCAGGGTACACCCGTACATCGTGAGCATCGCCACGGGCATAACGTGCGTATCTTCGGGCAATTATGGGTTGGAGGCGCCCAATCTCTTGCAGGGCGTCTTGACCATCCTAGATCGGGGAATTAACTTCGACCCAAATTTCCTCCACGCAGAGTGAGTATGGGAGCTGCATCGCGTACTTCCGTAAGACTCGCTTTGCGCTCGGCAGTGAGCCCGCGCTCATAATTGGCGTGCGCGGTAATCTTGCCAAAAATGAGGTTCGCCGCGCGCCAAAACGAGAGGAACGCGCCCTCGAGGTGTCGGCCAAGGTCGGTGTCAATAGCTGTACTCGTTCCGTTGGCAAGGGCGCGAGAAGCCAAGCTTTTGGCCTCTTGTCTGCTCTCCTCGGCGTTGCGGATGAGGTCGGAGAGGTTGAGGTCGTTCAGCCTTGAGGCGTCAGCCTGAGCGATGGCAAGAAGCTCGGGCACGGTCGCAGGGCGAAACGACCTTGCGCGGGGAGGCATGATGAGTGAGGGAGAGTTCGGAGCGTCACTGCCACTGCACCGCGCTTAAGCCTGGCATCGGAACAGAGAGTGCCGTACAGCCATGCCGTACAGCATTCGGCTGCTCAACTGCCGCCCAACACGGATATATTACTTGGGCTGTGCGCAGTGCGAAAGAAAAGAGAGCCTCAGTGAAACGTTTCTGCGTGTGTGAGGTTGAGAAAAAAGGGAATGGAGTGTAGTAGCCTACCAAAATGGCTCAAAATCTCGGAAACAACGCATCTTGTACTCATTGAGGAGGGGTCCCATGTGGCCAGAACTCCCCCACGAGGTCTGACGGCTACTCGTTTGTTCTCTGAGTTTCTACGTGTAGCAGGGAATGGTAACAGTCAGTAAATTTCCGGTATTGATCAAGGAAAACTCACCCGTTCTTCGAAGATCGATCGGAAACGAGGACATCTTTAAAACAGGACATGAATTCCGGGTATATCTCTCGGGTGGACGAACCATCATTTATTGTTGAAAGACTGGATGCTCTGCCAGGCAGGCTAGACCCCCCCCACAAAAAAAAAATTGGCGAGCGAGCCAAGACAATGAATGGATGATTTTTCGTACCTTCCCGTTCCTTTTTCGGGATGCGAGTGTGCAAATTAGTGGACGAGTGAACGTGATGTCGTTGGGATGGAGCTTTCCAGGCAGGTCGCTCGACAAGGAGCCGCAGGCGAGCAATATGTAGCCAGAACCTAGAGAACTTGCACCAGTGGCAAGTACCGCCTGAAAAGGCGCAAAAAGCCAAGTAAAGGTAGTCAGGGAAATGCGTGTTGGATCGTGCGATCTGAGGACAAATTGGGATTCCCGGCTACTAGAGGGCCCAGGGGAGAGTGCACAGAGACTTGTGGTCAAGAGTGATTCCTTGCCGCTTGCGTTCTTGATTTTCAGGGCATCCAGAGGAATTTGTGCGGAGTGTGAGCCCATAATTCAGCCATGCGCCTGCGATAAAGAACGGTGTGTGCGGCTACGTACTATTAGGTGCACAGGCGGAGAGCGGAAGAAAGACTGCGGGCGATCACGTGATCGGTACTGATACCAAACTGATACAACCGCAAACAAGAGCACAGCCCTGCCCGGGCCACCCCCCACCAACTTGCCACCAACGCTAAAATCTGTGTCGCAACAACCAGGGAGTCGACCAGGAAGCCCAAACTCTCTGATATGTTGAACCCTTACACCCGTACCCCTCATACCCCCGCCAGACCTGCCACCCGTGCACATTCTTATTTTCAAGTTGGTCGTCTCCAATCGTCTCCCCAATTTTTCTCTACATCCGGGCGACCCACAGTACTGCACGTGCTGGGCGCTGCGGTCTGATCTCTTGGGTTGCAGGCGTTCATCTTCCTCACAACAAAATGGCGGTGTGTCTGTGATCGGTCGAACCGCTCTCCATATTCCGATACCGAAAACCCCGTGGCAATCGGCACAGGAGGTTCTGATCTATGGCGCGCTTTGCTTCTCCATCGTGTCGGTGCTCCATTCAGGGTTGTTTCGCCCGCGGATTTTCAGTACAATACAACAAATGCAACACCCGGGAGGTATCGTCAAAGGAACAACTGGGTTCGCATCCATGGGCCTTCACCACTTTGCCGCCCGACCTCTTGTATTCCGTCGGCTCACAAAGTCCCGGTGCGTGCGTATTGGTGCAAGGAGAGAAAATCGTGTTCATTGTTCCCTGCAATACCATTACCATCGTCACGGTTATCATTGCCTGTTCTGAACTCATATTCGAAGGCTGAGCCACCCAATCCATCCGCTGGATGTGTCCACCATTGACTCTAGCCAGACCGATGGCCAAGACAACACGATCACTGTCTGCACCTCAGCCTCCGCCATCGTGCCCCACGCTGGCGGGCCTGAGTTCGACGGCAATTTCGGGAACGTATTTCTGCGCAACGTCTATGCCTTTCGTCGTATTTCGACTTCATTTTTCCGACAGCTTGAACTTCGGCAACACTGTTGCAAAATCGCCCACCGGCGCTGTATCAATCCGCCTGCTCTCCACTATTGAAACAGGTGCCGTTGTCATTGAGGACGTTCAGGATGTACGTATGGCACAACTAGCTAGTGCTCTCTTTCCCGTCGCAAGCTACGCTTCAGCTAAACTCTAAACCCATACAATGTCATACCATTGCGTTTCAGCGCATACATTACATCAAGCGGCGTGACCGTCGTTCTGCAGGACAAGGTCAGCCCTCCGTCTTGCATACTACGTTGGGAGTTATCACAGCGAGATACACTTACCTGTACCCGTGTTCTGTGTACAAGGCTGCGTCGTGGATAACACCCTCGAGGAATATCTTCAGCGCCCCCCGCACATCACCGTAAATCCTTCGCGATATGCGCTTGACGCCGCCGCGGCGGCCCAGGCGGCCCAGAGTTGGGTTTGTGATCCCTGAAGATGTAAGTGGGTATGTCAAACTTGATCAGGAGGAATAAGTGTTTCTGCACTAACCTAGTATTCTTGCTCGCAGGCGCCGACGACGATTGGGATACCAAGGCTGCATGCAATTGGTCTTGCCGCCGGTACTCTTCCGTGCCTGGGGATAGCGGAGAGTCAGTGCTCGGGTCCACACGAGATTCGGAACGCTCACTGTTCCCTTGGTACGTGCCATGAAATGGGCTGATTATTTTAGCAACGTGGGGAAATAATGAACTAATGACTCCGAGTCGGCTGTTTACTACTGGATCCGTCCCGTTGATTTTAAATGTTTGGCAGTGCTTCGCTTAGCGAGAGTCGCACTGCACGATGCCGCACGGGTGAATCCCGGTCCAGGTTGACATGGTACTGCTGAATAATCTAGGTATCCAACAAACGGTAAGCTGTCCCTAAGTAGAGAATAAACGGTTAATGGTGTCTCAACAATCACTCATGTCGCGTCCAAGGCGCGATAGATCTTCATCTGTTCGATATCTTCGGCCTGGCGGAGAACTGGGATTCGTGGGAAACCAGTCAACACCAGAGGGCGGATTTTTGTCTCCAGTATGCATGCATCCAGCCAAAACGATCATGCACAAACCGCAGTGCCGCGCTACGTCCTCGATATTGCAGGTTTGCTCCATATCAAGTATATATTATGGTTATTAACTAGGTGTCCTGGACCGTTTGACATCCCATCATTCAACCTTTCCGCCATAGCAAGTCTGAGACGGGAAATTCCGAGCAGGTTTGCTTTGTTTGGTCAGAGCATGCTTCTCAAGACACTTCTGTGTGGAATAAACCAAAGCAAGATTCGCTACGTTCAGAAGACGTTCTGGTTGAAAACACGTTTAGTCCAATTTAACACCAAATGATGCAGCGAGGGCCTCAAATTCATTTTTGCCGGATATTCTGACACAAATGCGAATTCACTTTGTGAAAGGAGTCCGAAATGAGATTCTTCGTTCAGGGTGCGTTCAAGTTGATTCTTTGCGGCAAACCATGTCATTATACGCGGATCTTTCAATGCTGAGCAACAGTGACCTACGCTGACCTACCGAGAGCTAAAGACACTTGCAGGGGCTATACACAGAACCGTCTGCATAGCTCCGCGTAGGTACTTGAGCTAAGTCTCTGCGCTGGTGGGGTCGCGTCTAGTCTCCCCTAGGCAGACGCTTCAACAAAATGTGAGCTCGTACCTCGCTTGTTGAAGGTCGCGTCGATCACGTGATCGTATTCAACTCCACTCGGCAATCTCCACGTGGCGGTGGTCGTGTGACGTCGGTGGGGTTTATTAAATACCGTGAGGCGGCGCACAAACGCCTTCGCCGCTTCCCTTCCTCCAGAGTGACTTCTTCCCTGCTCTTCCCCTACCGGACACGAAACACCGAGTACCATCAACCACGGCCACTATGACGATTTCGTCGACACGTTCAACTGCACTTTGCCTCTTCGTGTCCTTTGTAGCCGCGCAGCTGTCTGCTATTCCGGACTGTGCACTCGGCTGTGCAGAGGCGACTGCGACAAAGATTGGCTGCAGTCCGTGCGTTTCTCGTCTTCCTCTCTGAGACCAAGGCAGGGAATCATCAGTTGATTTTACTAACGTCGAAAAATCAACCCAGGTTCGACGCAGTATGCATCTGTGCCGACTCTTCCTTTGCTCCGAGCGTAATCCAGTGCGCTGGCACGACGTCCTGTTCGCCTGAAGTGCAAGCACAATTGAGTGATATTCTTCAGGGGATATGTGCTACTGGCAAGTCGAGATAACACTTGACTCTGTAATCACATTTGCGGATTCAAGCTGATGGTACTGCAGCATCCGGATCGGCTTCCGGCTCCGTGTCTACGTCCCACACCGTGAGCGCCTCGGTGTCTCCCCCAGGGAGCTCAACCCCCGCGCCTTCCAGAAGCGTTACCATCGTCCCGCCCCCGATCAGCCCCTCGTCTGCGCCGTCTGGTAGCGTTACCATCGTCCCGCCCCCGATCAGCCTCTCGTCTGCGCCCCCGTCGAGCACATCATCGACCGCTCCACCTAGCACCAGTAGTGCTGCACCATCCACAAGCCCGTCCACGGGTTCCGCGTCGCGCAAGCTGGCTCCCGGCGCCGGAGCCGGAATGGGCGCTCAATTGGCAGCAACGATGATTATTTTTGGACTTGGGATGGGGACGTCGTGTTTTTGATGACGATGGGCGACTCCTTCACGATGATTTTATCGTTCACTGTGAGTCCGCCACAGGTATCACTCGTAATCTGCCTAAGCAATACGGTCACGGAAGGACGAAAGTTTGTACAACTGTACTCTATTGTATCCATCGAATACGATCCCAGCAATTTGCCTCCGCCTCTGCTTTCAGGGATTTTCCTCAGATGCATTGAACTGTCGACTCCGTCAACAGTCCTGGACATTCCCCCAAAAGTACCGCATACTAGTAGCATTAGATATATCGCGCTTCCATTATCCCTACTTCTATTCTTCGTACACCGATTCAAGCAGGGTCAACCGTGCACGAAACAAGGCAGCCGCAGTGGCCCTCGCACTTTGGATCGGGGGTAGGATTCTTGTCCGGACAGCCATATCCTTTCAGCAAACATTTGGCGGTTTGACGAGTACCACCATCGCAGACTAAGCTCGTGATGCAGCCGCGCGGAACCTACTCGGAATTAAACATTCAGTGAGGTGTCACAGGGTTTGAGCGGAGAAGAAATGTTCACAGCTTCGAGGGCCGACCGCGGGAGAACCGAAGGCTATATATTTGCGGTCAGTCTTTGTGGGCAAGCGGAAAGAGAAGACCCACTGTAGCGAGAACCATAACGATGAATGGCGCGAGGAGAGCGGTGATTTGAATTAGTTTCATCGAGGACAGTAGGGGACTTGGATCCAGACAGTTAACTTTACTCGCCCTATTTAAAGTATTCTGTGGTCGGAATTACGGATGACGGAATCAATGCTTACGGTATCAGGGTCATCGACTTGTCAAGGACGAGGAATGAATCCGTGGCAGGTGTGTACCAGGATAAATATCATGCCAACGACATTCATTTATTCCATTCATTCTTGTCGGGTCTAAAACGTCTGCATAAGTTCCATTCAGTAAGGATTGACATTATGTGGCGCGCGAAGCCCCACGGCGTCGACAGCATTCCCGTATTTTGCAGTACCCCTGGTTCCTAGATGCAAGTCAGTTCAACACTACGGCCGACAGCGCGTATTAATAGCGGACTGGAGGACACAAAGAAATGACCCGGGAATGACAAACGGGAAGGAGCTAGTGGTTAGGGTGTTTTCTAGGAAGACAATTCAGACTTACATACTGTACATTGATTCTCCGGCCGAGAAGTGTTAGAGCGACGAGCAATGAATCTGCCTGTCCAGTGCCCAGTGTCAAGTAGATCCGTGCGATCAATATTCATTTGGCTCGCGGTGAATGTCATATGGGCGCCGAGTGAGTAAAGCACGGAATAGGTTATACAATTGCGGGGATGTTGAATATTCTAAATGCCGGGGCGTCTAATTAATAAAGCGGTAGGGCCGACAAGCGGCAGAGCCCGATAACGGCTGAGTTCAACGAGTGATTGACAGCTGGCAGAGTGTTGAAATGAGAGCCTCAACTGCTCTGGTGGTTGCTGCGCATCCTCTAATACTAGTGATGGACAGCAAGCAGAGAGGCAATAAATATGACAGCATGTGCAATAAGTGGGCCTGCGAGTCAGAGCCCAAAGTCGGCTAGCCATTCAGCGAGAATGAACACGTTAGTGATCGACGATCGACTTTTTCTATTCTCACGACAGATTTTTGCTGCCCGGGCACCATCCCCGAGTATTGGTTTTCAGATGAGCACTATGGGTTAGTGCTCATCCGGAAGCATCAGTTACAGAGAACCTGGAAATACCGTTTCCGGGGCTCCTCTTCCCAAAGATCAAACCTCATGCTTTCGTATATTGTAGTTACTTAGCTAGAAATGTATTGAGATCATGGAGGAGTCGAAGAAAGAAAGAAAACAAAAAATCTCATCCAGGAACTCGAATAAAAACTCATCCACTGGGTTCCGTCATATATATGATACGGTATACGGATAATATCTGTCACCAATCGGTGTTGAGCGTTAAACATATCGTCCACAGATGGCGTGATACACCCAAAGAATGAGGGCTTCGTTGGATGTGGATTTGTTTAAAGACAGCCACCGCAGCATTCTAATTCAAACGGTCTCATCACAGATGATACGGACCGTTCGAGCATCTGTGAAGGGGTCCAACAATTATGGTTCAACCCACGCTTGATGTTATCCCGATAAAGTGCAAGCTAGGACTGTTCGATTCATAGTGTTTGAACCACATTGGAACAACACTGTTTGAAGCACGTTTGAACCATGTAGTTTGAACGTGTTCAAACTGTAACATCAGTGACCACTGTTAAACTGGAGCTAGTGTTTGAACCCCCCAAAAAAGGTCGTCTTGCCTATGGACTCAAGATTGCCGCGATATATTGCGAGATGGCCCAGAACGTTTGGAAAGCGGTCTTGGCTGGAGGGACTTTCTGGCAGGTATGGCCTGTAACAAAGTTTTATGAGTCTTGGATCTCGCCTTCAATCTGATCCCGTTTGAACCGCAGCACTGTTCGAACAATTCAATCGTTTGAACCTGTGACCAAGTGTATTAACCTTTGTCTGCATCGAATTCCTGTTCGAACACAGTTTGAACAGGTGTTCGAACACCATTTCTTTGAATTCTGTTTGAACGGTGATTCCACCTCCAGTGAATGAGACATGTTAAAGGACTAATGGCATGTACTACGGTTCATATGGTCTTGTTGGATTTGCAGCTTTGATACTAATGATAATAATAACATGTCACGCCTTCACCCCGGTATCGACAGCTACGATCTGCCCCACTACCGTGGTGACATATAGTGTTCTCTTCTCCCGCGCTCCATCTCGCCCGAAAGCTGCCGCGGTCGGCACATTGAGCACTGTGCTCCCCGCCAGATCTCCCACCGCAGTCTCTTGCACCCACGTCCCATTCGTCAGGGGAGTAAACAGCTGCAGTGCCCCCGGATGGGTCGCCACCCACGCTCGTCCCTTGTTGTCGAACACAAAGTCGTCATACAAGTCGGTATGGGTGAAGGACCCCAAATCTCCGAGCACTTTAACCGCCCCGCCGCTCAGTGGGACGCGCGCGAACGTCCCCTGCAGACTGTTGGTGAAATAGAGTAAACCGTCGTGCCCGACGCGAAGTCCATTGATGCCGATGGGGATCGCAGGTGGCGCTGGCGGACCCGGCGCGAGCGCTGGGCCCCGAATTTTGACATGCACGGCGCCGGTGCGCATGTTGACCTCGTACACCACGCCGAGGTACGATTCCGACGCGAGGACAAGATCGGGGTGACCAGGGAAGGAAGCGAGGCCGTTCGTGAGTGTACTCTGCGGGATGCGCGCTGCGGGCTTCGCGACGGGGTAGCCGGAGGTGAGGTCGACGCTCCAGATGACAACGCTCCCGCGTATTGCAGCGGCCGCGGTGACGTTGAATATGGAAGTGACAACGGCGTAGACGTCCGGCTTATATTCAACAATGCCGGTGAGACCAGTGGAGTTGGCAAAGGTGTAGACCTCGTCTAGGGTCGCATTCGCGGCGCCAGGGTCCAGCGTGAACAGCGTGGGCGATTGGATGGAAGTGACCAGAAGTTTGGACGATGGGCGGACGACGATGTTCTCGAGAATCACTGGCGTTGGAGACTGGTAGATTAACTGCGTCGGGAACGTCGCCACGACACATCCCGTGAGGGATAGGAGAAGCAGGAAATCAGTGGTATGAACCATTATTCGTGGTGTCAAACGCACTCCCTCTGAGGCTTTATAAGTCTCGGCAGTAAGCATTCAGCAGTAATATTGGAATCAGAGTCCGTCGCTCGCTGTCGCCGCCGCCGCGGAGCATATCAGGCATTGTGTTCCTGAATTTCGTATTTCTTCCCCTTGTACCTTACATCCTCTCCACTGGGTTTAATTCTTCCTCTTTAGCTATACTGGTTCCTGTCCAGATATTGTAAGTATAAGTTGTTGAATTAATTTCCTGCACGTCTGCGAGGGTCTTCTGCTAACCCCGAGTAAAGGCCGTGGCCACCCTTACCTCAACAGGTAAGCTGTATTGAGTACCACTTCTGCCTCTTTATAAAATTGTCCGTTTGTCCGAAACCTATATCTTTATAAGGATATATCAGAGACTTGGCAGTGAGCCACCAGATCAACTGGTGGCTAGTTCTTGGCAACACGCCATCCCCCAGGGCCAGTTCAGTCACTGTTTCTAGTCCCTAAAGCGAGGATGAAATAGTGGCTACCACATGGTTCAACGCCGCAATGCCAATCCATGTAAGGAGCCACTAGTTGAACTGGAGGCTTACCGCAATGGTCTCCATATTGAGGGCTCAGGGCACCCTTTATTCTAGCGCACATACGCCTTCAGAAGTGCCTTCTCCAGGGCTGCGCGGCGAATTGCAGGAGGCATCCGGCAAGACTTGGCCTCCGAACAGCCACTGTGGTGAGATAATCATATTTGAAGCACACCTGAAGCACATCTGAAAAAGGGACGGTCAGAACAAACCAGTGCTTATCACACGCTTATGGTGGCAACTTAAATGTTTAAACACTTGTGAAGCACATCTAAAGCACCGGGTTAAGCGCATCTGAAGCGCGTACTCTGACTGTCCCTAATGACACTCCTTCTTCGCCGCAGCACGGCCAATTGGACCAATGGAATGGTGATGCACAAGAGAATCACCCATCCCAGAAGGATGGCGAAGTTGAGGGCCACTGCGGAGATGTGAGTTACTTGTCACAGGCGGAGAAGATAAAAGTGCGGCAACGACGGGGATAGATAATTAGATCAAGACTCACAGTCATTCTTCGTCCGAAACACGATCGTTCTTACCGCCCTCGAAATATTATACGCGGGGAACACATAGCCATATCGAAACATACTCGGGAGGACGGGGATAGGAAAGTTGCAGACGGCGACGTTGGAGAATATCCAGAGGAAGAGGAAGATTGGGAGGAAGGGTAGGGTGATCAGAGTGATCATCGCATCGAGAACGAGGCCGCTTCGATAATTCCACATCAGTGTTGGGAAATTTAACGTCATGTGAAGTGGGAAAAAAAACACGTACCATGAAAGCATTCCAATCCAGTTGAGCATCCAGAAGATGACGAAGCCCGCACTGCCGGATCTGTTGGGGGTGGTTAATTTGCGCAACCACAATGATGGAGAGATCAACCTACGATCCAAAGGGAGCTGGAATGCGCGGCTCAGGAGAGTGTAAAATAGCTGAAAGTCAGACAAGTGCGACTTTTAAATAATAACATGACTGAAACTGTGTACCGCAAGGAAGAAATACGCCACCACCGAGGTCGAAATCCGCACGATAACGAGCGACCCCAACGTCAGACGCTCCTCCATCCCCGCAGCGGCGCGCGCACCGTGAGAGATGACCACAACAGAAACTGGGGTCCTTCATAAATCCAAGGCAGGCGGATAGGCCAGACTCGCTCACTGAAAGTATTATCAGGTCACTGAGCCCAACAAATGTGGTGGCGCTCGCGACAGGAACGTCGAACGGGCGCAGATTGTTCATTGTGTACCCCATCGGCTTAGTCACCAGCTGTGCCGCGTTGGAGAGGACATTGGCGATATCAGCAGGAGCGGAAAGGAATTTTTGCGCCGCCTGGAGCGCGAATGACTCCCAAACAGTGTCAAGCTGAGCGATAACCTGCAAAAACCTCTCAGGTAAGCGGGGATCGAACCGTGGGAAAGGGAGACACACCCTAGAAATAGGGAGCCGACTGTACAACAACAGCGTTTCAGTTAAAATTGATTCCATGAAGGAAATAACGCACTATATATTCTCGTTTCTAGCCTCGGCCCCGATGAGTGTCACCGCGGCTGACGAGTCGTACCCGGAGTCTTCGGACGATATTGCGGCGGCCAGATTTACACTCGCACCAGTATTAACTACTTCAAGTCAGGCATAAACGTATCCTGACGCGATAGAGACGTACTGATGAGCGCATACCAGATTTTCCCCTGCAATATATCGGCTTCTACCCCAGAGATACCACTAGGAAACGCGCTTGCGGGCACAACACTCCAGCAGACTCCACCCGGACCCGAGTCCATATTGTGGAGTGCTTTCGAGACTGTCTGGCCGACGATACCTCCATCAAAGTCCTTCGTGAGGTTTCAGGATGGGGTATTTTGAAAACATCGACAAGCGGAGACTCACAATAATCCACCCCGGCAATGTGTGCACCGGCGACTTCCATACCGCACCCCAGTAGATAGAAAAGAAGGCGAATATGGCGATAGCCAACGGTATAATGCCGCTTATCATTGCTCTGAGATACACGGTACGCATCTTGTCCGCCGCGGGGAATCTCTCTAGAAACCGTATTGCGACTTCAGCATCCTTGGATGTAGCCGGTGGCGCCGTCCCCTGCTCATCTTGAAGGGTGTGTTGAGAGACGCTGTCCGCTGAAGAAGAGTGAGTTGGTCCCTAGGAGGACCGAGGGAGGCCAAGGTCGTGCCGGCAGGAAGCTTCACACGTCAACCGGTGGTCGTCTTGTGGCGACCCAGGAAAGTATTTTGTGAGAGGAAGGGTCAGTACTTCCAGGAAATCGAAACTTAGCTCTCTCGTGGTCGCTTTTGGGCTCGGAAACTCGGGTTTGCTCTGGGATCGTGGTGGTAAGTGCGTGAAAAGAAGATGATTCCCCGGTAATAGGCCGGGCGAATATATACATGCGTGGGACGGCCACTCACGTACTCTCGTGACGCCGGTGCCCGGAAATGAAGCTGGGAACTATATGAAACCAATACGAACGAGGAAGGTACTTAGAATGGCCGTTATAAATCCGTCAACTAGACCAAGTCTTCCGCCAGAAAGCACCGGGGAAATGGGCAAAGACGCATAGGGAGACTCGCTGCCCCGCAACAGCGTCAACCAGGGTGACCAGGCCTCGTTGAAAGTCGATCCCCAGCCCACACCGAGTGCAAACGTGCGTCAGAGATAGCCACCGTGTCAGGATTGCTACTAAAAAAAAGAGAGTCTATATGATTGATAAATGAAAGCTACCGGAACCCTGGCCATCTTCCAACGAGCGCTCTTGGGGCGTTAGATCGTGTAATAGGCGCCGATATCCGCCGAACGGATTTCAAGACATAGAATGGACTTGAGGAGGTCTGGAGTCGAGAACAAGCTAGAATAGACAAAAGAGGATCGAGTTAGAGTCCAGTGTTGCGGAAGACGAGAACACAATGTGGAGGGTAAGAACAAGAAGAGTCTCGACGTAATGATCGCATTTAGCCAATAGATTGGATCGGACCGGTTCTGGAAAGCGACGTGCAAGGCAACTCGCACTTCCACACCGCGGTAGGCGCCCATTCTGGGTTGGACATTCGAGGTGAGTAGAAGAGGAATGCAGCACGGTCAACGGCTGCCAGTGTTAAATACGCTCGTCGGCATCGCCTGGACTTCGGACGTGATGTGTGAAGTTGAACGAAGAAGCGAATTGACGGACGTCTTCAGCTGTCGCCCCCATTCCCGCTACTCGGACCCCTACACGCCCAGAACGGGATGTCGCGATTGTACTCTAATAGTTCTCGTGATTGAAATACTCTGGAATTGCTTACTCCATCAGTGCATGCATCGGCCACTGCTCCTCGGAAGTCCATTGAGGTTTATGAACAAAGCACCTTGAAAACCTCTGCTGTGTCCTGCGCACCCTCGGAAGCGCGACTCGGCCTTCATCGACGCGGTGTTTAGCAGTTCGCATGCGCCATTCGACCCGTCTCGTCCCAAATGCACGCTTCTTTTCATATAGGATGCCTTCACAATGTTCAGTCTCTCCTATCTCGTGTGGATTCTGACTCGGCTCCGCGCCAAGCATTATGAGGAGTTGATTAATCCCGAGTGCCAGATTTGCTCGCATCATGCATGCCAGAGAACCGCGGCTGATCTATCAGATTCATGCAAGGCTCGACAAAAGAAAAGTGCCGCTCTGAGCAAGGGAAATCGAAACGAAGCACAATGCATTATTGACGGAGAGGAAACGTATCTCTTCTCCGCCGAAAGCCCTCCCAATCACAAGTCAATCGCTGGAAACGATATCAGTCTGCCCTCACGCCTCATTCAGGTTTATAGATCATTGAACTAGCGGCGAATCACAAACTGCAGGTTTGAATTCGAAATCTGAATAGATCTAAAACAGAAATGTATGACAGTCGAAATTTGCTAGTTCTATCTCGAGATCCTGGCTTCTGGCTCGGGTTGTTCCAGTCTTCTGAACTCGCTCTTCCACTTCACCCAAGACCAGAAACACCAGACAACAAATAATTATCGGGTGTATGTAGCCTTCAGTCTGAATACCTCTCCTCCTGGCCATATTCGCGCGGTTTCATCTCCGCGAACTCCACCTTGACAGATTCGTAACTCTTACCTCCGCTCCGCTGAGTATACACAACGACGCCGATAATGAGCAGGAGCAGGACGAGGAGCAGATTTCCACCCAGAAGGCCGATGATAATCGGGGCGTATTTCTCCACGCTTGCATCGCCGCTGACTGGGCCAATCGCCATCGAGGGCAGCTGCGGTCGCAACCTGAGTTGAGGTCGGTACTACACTACTCGTGGGAAGCTCGGTGGGGTCAGGAGGAAGTGTATCGCTTGTGGGCCGCGTGGAGCTGGGAGTCGCAGGTAGGGCACCCTTCAGATGATCAAAGTCCGCCTCGGGTGGTAGGCTGGAGAGTCGTACCATACGTGCATTCTGGACGTCCTGGGCCGCCATACTGGGGTCAAAAATGGAGAGGAACTGAATTGATGCCGCTCCGGTGGGTGACTTTGCCACATTATTGCCAAATCTGAAGCTGTCGGAAAAAGAAGGTAGGAGTGAAACGGGATCGATTTGAGGAGGCGGGACAGAAGGAAAAGATGGGAAAGAACGTACACAGAGTATTCGTTACGCATGAATGAGTCCCCGAACACGGCGTCGTTGGCGGAGCCGGCGCCTAAATCGACCATGGTCGCCCGACAGGCGGTGAAATTGTTGCCGTTATCGTCCACATCAAATTCAACCTGGGATAAATCTAACGGGTGTATAGGATATCCCCGCCCATTGAGCATGTGATTGAGAGCAGGAAGGATGAAGGAAGCAGGAACAAACCCAATAACAGCCGTAATAATGCCAGAGATGTTACAGAAGATGAAGAGAGACATATTCCCTCCCACCACCCCTACGATGGCGCCGAGGATATGCGAGTAGAGGATGTCCGGCGGGAAGATGGTGGTAGGAGTTTCGGTGTCTATGTCGGCAACTATGCTCCCGTTCGGCATATTTGGTACGTTGGAGAGAGTGAATAAAGTAACTTGTGAAACCTAACTTTCTTGCTTTGATCATCCCTTTGACTTGGCGGGATGGGAGGTTATTGAATTGTTCAAATACAGTGAAACTATTACTTACTGCCAAAAAATCTGCATTCGAGTCGCGAAGCAGGCCTTTCCAGTAACCCAAAGGACTGTCTGCAGCCAAAGAATATGTATGTTGGTGGAAAGGTGGAAGCCCGACTGCCCATCGAATAAGCTGCTCTGTGAGTCTATCAGCGTCGGCCTTGAAAATTTTCCGGTCTGGGTCTGCTCACCCTTCAGGACTGCACAAGCCATAGCTCGAAATTTTTTTGAAGAGGTCTGGATATTTGTCAAGGTCGAAGGTTTAAATCATTCTACCATAGAGTCCCGCATAGAAATCGGGTAGAATTGATGCGAGAGAAGAACAACAGAATGGTGGACTTCGGGTAGAATTGCGGTAGAGTTCGCTCGTGTAAGTAGGTATATTCCTACAGATTCCCATTGAGAAACAGCCAGGGCATGTAATACGGTCTATGGGTTGAATGAGGTGTGGGGACTTATTTCGGGTTGATCCAAAGCGCCTTACCGTATGTTCAACAAACGAACTTTCTTCAGTATAGGTACTTGGCTTGTTCTGATTAAATAAATCAAGGTCATGACAAGCGCAGAGGTGTTTGCTGGTAGCCAGGGCAGAATTGTCGTACTTGAAACCAATAAAAATACATTGGGGCTCTAGGTACCTTTACCATTAATACTGAACCTCAGTCTTGACATATACTGTATCTTGGAACCCTGGCATTCACCTACCAAATGCCGGACTCAAGTAATACTATTACCAGCCGCGTGCTGCCAAATACCTACTTCGAGACGAGACGGAACCTTGCCGAACCTCGCTTCACCAACAGGAATATTGTTAGCAGTGATTCTACGCGAGATTCTACAGAGAATATACACCCCAGCGGATTGAATCTTCTTACCTGTTCGCTTCCAAGTTACTTTTGAACTTGGATATACTGCATGAAAACACAACTAGAGGGTTCATTTGGAGCGCTATCTAGGGCATTTTACATGAAGAGAAGTTGAAGAGTCCACTCAATACTGTACTGGACACGACTTCAAGGCTCGCACGGCCGTGACCCCATTGGTTGCCTGCTCCACCCATACCTTCAATTGACCTATCGGTACCTTTTTAGCTCAATGCAGATAAATTTAATCAAAATTACTTTGAGTGACTTCAAATAACTTCAAATAACTTCAAGTCACTTCAAGTTACTTGGAAGGAACTTGCCCCGCCAAGTTAGATCAATGTGATCCGACAAAGTAACTTGTGCTATCAGACAAAGTAACTTGGGCCATCAGATGGCATCAATTCAAGTTACTTAAGTTACTCACAAGTTACTTTTGCTTACTTTACTTTACTTGGCTGCCACAAGTAAAGTAAAGTTAGTTTTGTAAGGCTAAGTTAGTTTTTCCAAGTAACTTTGTTAACCATCTACGTTGGATGTGAGAAGAATACCCACACCGTCCACGTTGATACTATCCACGAGGATGCTCCAGACACCATCATTTTCCGGGAACAGCGGCACATCAGCCGCCCCCTCAATGCCTGTAGTATAAGTCTCGTCCAGTGCATTAATGGTGAACAATGTGCAGGACAACAAAATGCCAATGAAATTGTTTTGTGCTGGTGTCATGTCGAAAATGTTAAACAAGAAGGGTTGGCCAACCGTGGCGCCCAAAGGTGTAAGAACGCTGGTGAGATCGGATGCCCCAGTGCTGTTAAATCCCAGGCCAATGAGTCCATCAAGCTCCAGGTTAAGAATGCCAGCCACTCCGACCTTTGGAAATGAGCAGTGAAACAGGGATGGGGAAGGGATTGCCATACTGACGTGGCATTCATAAACGCTGAAGCTAGCCTAGTCTGGTTTTCCATGCGGGCGAATAAATGGATCTGGACCTTGCGTAGGGAACATGTAGTCGCCAAGGCGCATGGATGTGAACCCGGTTGTTCCATTGACAACGCCTCCGCCATATCTGATCGAGAGGGTATCTGATCGAGAGGGGTGTCGCATTTGTTGAATTATACTGGAAGAGTCCGGGGACGAAACCACCCTGGAAGGAGGGTCAGTGTCTCGGATAGGATGGAAGAGCGAGGCACAACATAAATCAGAACTTCCTGTGTTGATTACTACGCGAAATTCTAACATAGATGAGTGAAAGGGTCATCCACACATAAGAACACGATGCACCTCGGCAGATCAATTCAACAGTCGTGACGTACTGCCATGGTCAGGGTTTTAATGGACAAACCAGGATATAGTCCTCATATTCACGCGTCCGGGGACATTCTCCAACGTCCCAGTATTGTTGGCTGATGTCGGAAAAATCCTATTCGTCTTGCATCGGGTTCCAATGTGTCCCAAGCCGTCTCAAGGTCATATGCCACTACGTCACTTTCAGCGCACGACTTAGGTTATGGCAAGCAGTTCCAGGGTTCCCGAATGTCAGGTAACCTTGGCACTCCACTGAAGCTGTTGCAAGCGGCGCATGTAGCCAGAGGCCGATCAAATGTGCTTCTTCCTATTCTTCCTATTTACTGATCTCGCACAGACAGACAGTGAAACACACAGAAATGACAATAATATTCCAGCTATATAAAAGATGTGGTAAAAATGTGTCTAGTGAGACTGACTGCACTCAATCAATTAGCGTGAGTTATTGGGGAGGGGAGGTGAAGCACACACCTATGGAATGAGCTATTGAACCTGCACACTGTAGCTGAGAGGTATAAGTCAGAACCGTGCTTTAGGAAGGAGCAGCGATGCACCTAGATAGATGGAAGGGGTGGCCCGTATTAGCGGTGGTCGTAAGAAGGATGGTGGTGCGCTGGTGCGCTGGGTGATGGTGCGCTGGGCGATGGGGCGATGGTGGTGGTTGAAGGGAAGAGTGGAGTGTCACGCTGTCACATCTCCTTCTTTGATTTATGCCACACCACAATGATGTCACACGCTGGCGCAATCGCCAGTGCAGCCTCTTGCCGCCTGCTATGGCTCAGACTCAGACACCACCCGTGTATTGGACTCCGAACCAGAATGTGAGGCCATCTCATGCAAAAATCGCTTTCACACCCTTCGTCCCCATATCAAATCGGTAGTGGCAGCAAGCGCCGGTCCCCTATTCTACCTTTGCATGTGGTCATAATTTCATCAACATCTTGACAGTATGTTTTAAAGTCAGAATGTTCATGTGCACTGAAAATTGGATATGGGGACTTCTGATCTTGCCGAGTGAGAAGCTCAGCATGAGTACTGCTTCTACAAAAAGGACCGATAGCAAAAGCGCAGGATTTGGTAGAGCTTCCTCATCAACATCTTGGCGGTATGTTTTAAATTTAGAATAAAATCATAATTTTCGTGTGCGATGAAGATCAGATATGGGGGCCTTTGATCTGGCTGAGTGAGAAGGTAGCTATGAGTGCTGTGTCTACAAAAAAAAAACCAATAGGAAAAGCGCAGGGTTTGGTAGAGCTTCCTCATCGACATCTTGGCAGTATGTTTCCAAGTCAGAATGTTTGTGTGCGCTGAAAATTGGATATGGCGACTTCTGATCTTGCCGAGTGAGAAGTTCAGCATGAGTACTGTGCTTCTACAAAAAACACCGATAGCAAAAGTGCAGGGTTTGGTAGAGCTTCCTCGTCAACATCTTGGCGGTGTGTTTTAAATTCAATTGACAATTCTGCCAATTTTCGGGCACTGAACCCGCATACTTCTCAATTGCTTATCCACTTGTACAGATAACATGTTCATTGCATTAGAGAATGGTAGTATTTCCGTGTTGTGCCTTATCCAATATAATGGTTTCAAGTTCTTCAAGGAATAATTTGTTGAACCTCAGGCTAAAAAGCTGGTATAGTGTGTATTTTGTGAGAATGTTGACTTAGTGTTTACCCCCTACCTAAAGGTTCAGCACCCGCCTCAAAGAGGCCCAATCCCAAGTCATGTGAGTGATTTCGGAGGGATTCATGCTGACTAATGCACTCGTAGCAGCGCGGAGACAATCCAAGGGTTATTCATTCAAGCTGACTCACGCACTCGTAGCAGCGCGGATACGATCTGACGGATATTCATAGACTCGTGAAACCAGTCGGGTCCCAAGCTCACCTCCAAATCTGAACAGCTGGCACAACACACAAGCAAAAAACAGTCATATCAGCAGATCAATGATGGTAACAGTCAGAAAGGCGAGCTTGGGTACCGACTGGGCCGACTTGTCGCGTGTTTTGGTGGGCCCGCCAAATGAAGGGTGTGGACTTCGTCAGAAATCCTCGAAAAGTCCCAGAAAATCATTCCCAAGTCTCCTAGTTGTAGATGGATAATTTTTAATTCTCTACCGATCAGCCCCAACTCATTTTCCTGTCGAATAAATATATTGATAAGGCAGTTTTTTGTACTGTAGGGGATTACTACAGTATAAAAATTGTATGTAATATCCAAATAGGTCATCTTGAGCTGCACTCGTGCGGAATTCAAGAGTCTCACTCAAAGCATCCCGATTAGGCACAATATGTGGCTGTGTGATTTCATCAATTCTCGACGCGTCGACCAATCTTTACACTACACCTCGCCATCGCCGTCCTCCGACTCAGAGGACTCGTCAAATTTGTCGAGGTACCACCCGGGAATGCCATCCTGTCAAACTTGGCATCCCGCTCTAAAATTATGGGAAATGTATGTATTCACCGGGAAAACAAGTGGGGCTCTATCGATAGAGAATGAAAAATTACCCCATTTCGATTAGGGGAGTTCGAGACGAGTTTTAGGTCTTTTTGAGGTTTTTTTTGATGAAGTTCCCACCTTTCGTTTGGCGGGATCACCAAAACACGCGACGAGGGGGCCCAGGAAGTAAATCAAGTCTCCTTCGCCGTGATCTGTGTATGTGTTATTGCTGACTCTTTGATTGATTTACCGGATGGGGACGAGCCTAGGATATTCATTCATGCTGAGTCACGTACTTGTAGCAGCGCGGATATGATCCGACAGTTATTCATTTATGCTGACAATTAAGAAAATAACGATGTCATACATTACAATATATGTCACGTTTTTGATGGTCTCAGTGATTTGGCGGATGGATTATGGTTTCAGGCCCACAGAACCCTTCTCTGTAAACAGAGTAGGGGAAACCGCTGTGACCGCAAGGCATCGATCAATCTTGGAGTGTCGCTTCACAGCCATTGAGTGGGAGCCTGTAGGATTGAAGTGGAATATGCAGGATGTCGGTGCGTGATAATTATGGCTCACAATTGCCACTCATTGACACCGTGATCTACAGCTGCAGGCTTGCACTCCACCTCCAGTCAAACAGGCTCGCATATGCGAGTATAGGTGGGGACTCGCCTGTGGGCGCCGTTGACTCACTCATTCCTCGCAGCTCCCTCAGTGCGACCACACTCGAGTGTGACAAGCTGAGCCGGCAGGTAGGAGAGGATTTCCTCTGTATGCGAGATCGACATCTTCGATAGTTGTGTCGACAATACACCAAATTGCTCAGGACCCCACTAAAGAAGCGAAATTTGAAGGGACAAGTGGTGGATTGAATACGGTAGCATACTAAGTAACATAATACAGTTTGAATTAGGGGAATTCACGGCAGGGCCTATTTTCCCGTTTGTGAATAAATATATTCAACTGATGGGACCATTATTTCTACAAACGAAAGATATTCCACAAACGAGATTAAATCTTGTTTGTGGAATAAAAACTCGTTTGTAAAATTTATTGGGGGAGCTTGCGACCCCGATCTATCAAGGTGGTCCGATTTGCGTGTCACGTGAAGAAACGACGGTTTGGCTTTGTTTACTAAGTCACGAGATGATTCGCACCACAGCGCTGCCACGCAGCGCTGGTTCGTTTCGGCCGAAATCTATTTAGAGACCGATATCTCACGAGTTGATTCACACGACAAGATGTGCCGCCGCTTCGCTCAGGCAGCCTAAGAGGTGAAGGGAAGAATAAATTACATCTAAGCTTAGGGATCCAGGGAAATACAGCACTGTAAGAACTAATGAAAGATCAGAAATTACAGGAGGCGCGCTCAACCTAGCAACATTTGCAGATTTGAGTGAGCTTGCAAAAGGAAATTTGCATACTGCAAGTAAATACTGGTGTATTTCTGAGCGAAAAGTTGTGGATGGTCGCAAGTGTGATCATTTACGAAGCAATAAGTGGCCATAATGAACAGGCTGTCCCAAAAAAAAGTGCCAGTTCTCAAGTGAATTTGACTGGTAATACCCTTGAGAATATTATTGGTAGATCCTAAGGATTCCCAAAGTAGTGCCAAAACTGTCCAAAAACGACGAGGGATAGGGTTGAAGACAGCCGAAATAGTTCAAATAGGATGCCGCAAAGACATGTGAGTTCACCCATGGTAGGAGATTGAGATAGAGCTCGACACAAATGATCTGATAACTTCCAGTGGAGCAGAGGACCAGATGGTTGAGGGCACATTTGGAACGAGTACCAGTCAAGAAGACGTTGAGGACGGTTGAATTCAAGAGCCAAGAGCAAAATGATCCAATAGAGAGTGGGTGGTTGCAGAAATTCAGATTGCCTGTGAAACTTGGGGGCGTAAATTCAAAGTGGGAGCGGGCAAATGCAGTGACAGCAAAGGCACCGGAAACTGTCTTTTTATCTTCGCCACCGGGATACGGCCAGAGTGAGAGAAATTGAGTGGCCTTGCGGCACAGTGAGAAGAATACTGCGGCACAGTGAGAAGGATACTGCGAATCGGAAATGTGAACGAACATCTGAAGAATAAATGGGGCAAGACTGCAAGAGCTCAACCACGAGACGGGAGGCAGGAAACAGAGAAGAGCCTGGATGGGGAATATATCACAGCCGAGCAAGTCAAAGAACGGGAGAAGGAGAAATATGTCCATGCTGACACGGCGCCCAGAATGATAGGATTTTGCAGATGACAGAACTGGAAAGTCACTGTCAAGGACACAGTTACCTCTTACCCTTGCATGGGCTATTGCAATTCACAAGAGTCAAGGAATTACTCTTGAAAAAGCAACAATTGACATTGGCAACAAGGATTTCTCTTCTGGCCTGTCTTTTGTTGCTACTTCTAGAGTCAAAACACTTCGCGGCATAGCTTTCCGGAAATCATTTGGGTGGGTCCGGTTGCAAAAACCAGTTACTGAATCAATGAGGATGCTAGAGCAGAACACTGCCCACTGGGCTGGACTTGGTTTTCTGTTAGATACTTATGGTATGGACCTTAGCGAGTATGTATTCAATGTTAATTGGAGGTAGTAAATCTTCATAATTCACAAATCATAACTGGAACTCCGTATTAGCGAGCTCCCCCTTACGTATCCGGGCACCGGAATACAAAACATATTTCATGTGCTTACGCAGCATGAGTAAGCAGCCCGTGCCTGATCCCTGTTGCCCACGTGGAAGACTAAGGCTCCCGACGGTGTTCCATGAGACAGAAGAAGATCACCGCCACCCCACCCGAGAAACACCGCTGAAGGAGGCCCCAGGGTTCAAATAAAAACATCAAGTCTGTAGAGACCGGCGCAGAAGGTAACAGCATGGTCAAGGCATTTACTGACTTGAAGAAGGAATCCTAAGGAGCTGAGACCGGTCAAGGTCAAGTCAGAGGCGAGGCCCCAGAGATGTCAAGCTTCCAAAGCCAAGCATAGGGACAGTTAAAATAATTGGAAAACAAACGGGGTGATCACACATTTATTCCACAAACGACGATTTTATTCATCCCATCACTTGATTATTTTTATTCACAAACGGGAAAATAATGCCTACCGTGAATTCCCCTATTGTAGCATGGCATAAGTGATGAAATGAAAATTTCAAAATTGGTGGACACGAACTATCTACTGTTATCTGCGCCACCTTGAATCCGTCTGGTTTATGCAGTGCGTTGCACAGCGTACAGGCAACGGGGAGTCATTGTAACGCTGCTAAGAGGCGCCTCCCGCGGTGCGATCAGGGTTGTTGGATCATTATATGAGCCTCATGTTAACAAAGATCCGGTTAATATTGTCTTATTTAATTTCGATCAATACTGGACTGACCAGTCACAAACCTGGAGCCATCTCAAGGTGTTCCAAGACTCCCCGGAGCATTGGGTGACTTGAGACGGCCTGCGAGATCTCCCAAGATGCCCTGTGGCGACTCCCAAGCGGTCCCAAGCTGTCCTAAGGTTTCAAGCCGTGTCAATCCGTTGCAAGAAAAATGGGCTTTTTCCGACAGAGGGGGCGTAAGAGGCGTTCAGGCCGCGGTGATTCAATTTGGTAGATCGGCCTTGATGGGCAGGATTCTGTTGAGCACATAGGACAACGGCCCACGAAGGACCTAATAGAAAAAGAAGCGTGAGAACGGATGAGAGCCACATGTGCGGAGAGAAAACCGGGGAAACATCTACGTCGTGGAAGGTTCAAACCACAACAAAATTATCACCCCGGAGTCCGTGATCGATATATGGACAGCGGAGATCACAGAGGGAACGTGTACTGCCCAAGCCATGATCGATCGCCCACAGATCGAAGGCACAGTGCACCGCCGTTTGCTTGGAAAGACGATGCACCTGCAGTAGATAGGGCCGCACATGCAGTAGCCGGACATAAGTCGACCACTGGAGGGAGAAACTCGAAGAGATAACGAGTAGAGGTCGAAAGGAGTCGGATTCTCGGAAATTGGAATTGGGAAAGCTGGCCGAAGGGACACTGGATACTGTACTATTTCGACCAAGTGTTCATCAATTTCGGAATTTTCGATGTCCGGGATGCCCGATAAATTTTCTTTTGAATTACAGCTATTTGCGGTACATAAGGCGCGGACTGTTTTTTTTTTTTGCAACATTTTGCTTAGAACACTCACCATGACCTCAATTCTGGTCAGAATCCCTCGGGAGTAGGTGCGTTCGACTCGCATTGAAAATCCGCAGGGGATCGAGTACCGGCTTTTTTGATGTAATTATGTAATGAAATTTCTTCCGAAAAATCGTAGTTTCCATTAGAACAGCTGCACCACAATGAATACTGGACCAATTGACCTAAATCTTGGATATGTTATGTATCAGAACTATTACCAGGGGATTATCAGGTTTACAGATATAAAGCCACTCAAATCTGCATGGTAGGGTCTACTTATGTTAGTACACAAATATGGTGTTTGGTAGAGTGAGTGCCAAATCAAAATGAGTTGGGATAACACCCAAAAAAGATATACCATCCCTTGGCACTAGTTTTGATACATAACATATCCAAGAACTAAGTCAATTGGCCCAGTATTCATTGTGGAGCAGCTGTTCTAATGGAAACTACGATTTTTCGGGAGAAATTTCATTACATAATTACATTAAAAAAGCCGGTACTCGATCCCCTGCGGATTTTCAGTGCGAGTCGAACGCACCTACTCCCGAAGGATTCTGACCAGAATTGAGGTCATGGTGAGTGTTCTAAGCAAAATGTTGCAAAAAAAAAAAAAACAGTCCGCGCCTTATGTACCGCAAATAGCTGTAAGGTGATTTTTGCACACATCAAAAAAATCTGAGTGTCACTCGTCACTGAACACTTGGTCGAAATAGTACAGTATTTGCAAAATGGCTGGAGAGTCAGAGCCAGCATGCTGAAACTTACGGCTTGTGACCAGCCAACCTGCCTGCGCCTCATAAAGCAACAGTTGTCGAGAACCCGAATTCTAGCGTGGCAGACGAGATCAAGAGAGACGGGTCTGCGCGCTTGCTTTGTAAACAGTAACACCGTATCAACGTGTCACGTGTCAGCTAAGTATTGACTTTCTGTCTCCCACGTCGTCTCATCGCAATCTCCTCATGTTACCTTCTCTTTTTTCGTCCGCGGCGCTGCCAGTAATCTTCCCGCTAGCTGCGCCTCAAGTATGCCTCCAAAACCGGTACTTTCATTCAGTACATCGCCGGCGGGAATTTCCGGACGCTCTCCAAAATGAATTGAAGACCTCCAGGCGTATGCGGCACTTTGATATATCAGATGTACGCTGATCAGCGGACAGTGCTGATATATCAACGCCTCTAATTAGAGGAGAATCTGATGTATGAGCTCACTTTAATTGCCGCCCACGCACATGCTCCGCCCGAATGGCACCCACCGCTGACCCTGCCACCCTTGCGCCACCCCCGCCTCAATTGATGGCGCTCCACAGCCACTCCAAACGGGGTGATCAATTTGTTCCCATCAACCATCCACCTCTCCACCGCACGGGCTCCCTTCCACCTCCGCCCCCCCTCCTTGCTCTGTCCCTTCGCCACCATGCTCTTCTTCCTTGGCTCCCACTGTCCCCTCGACTTTCCGGCCTCTATCGGCTCCTGATACCAAAGGCTTGGCGCTGCGCTGGCACACTTCCGCCGTACTATCGCAAATAAAATGGTCCCTTGCCTCGGGATGCCCTGATTCTCTGCCTCAAGCATCCACAACATTCTTCCCTGAGTCCCCACGCATTCCAGCCCTTCAATCTGTCTGGGGATTTTGTAATTGGCTACTATAGCTCCTACACCAACTGATTGTGTACCGCGGGCTTCCTTGGCTCCCATACTCAATCCCGCTCCTGCGCGATCATTTCCCGGCCTCTCACGCCTTCTAACCGCACCCTCGTGCTCGCTGCCCGCCGCCCTCGTGCTCGTCGCCTGGCGCTCCCGTGCTCACTCCCTGCCGCCCTTGCGCTCGCTCCCCTTGTGCTCACTCTTTGCCGCCCTTGCGCCTGCTCTTGTGCTTGCTCTTGTGCTTGCTCTGTGCTCGCTCCCTGCACCCTCGTGCCTGCTACCCGCATCCTTGTGCTCGCTGCCGCCCCTGCGCTCGCTCCCCGTTGCCCTTGTGCTCGTCGCCTGGCGCCCCCGCGCTCACTCCCCGCCGCCCTTGTGCTTGCTCCCCTTGTGCTCACTCTTTGCCGCCCTTGCACTTGCACTTGCGCTTGCTCTTGTGCTTGCTCTGTGCTCGCTCCCTGCACCCTCGTGCCTGCTACCCCGCATCCTTGTGCTCGCTCCCCGCCACCCCCTGCGCTCGCTGCCACCCCTGCGCTCGCTCCCCGCTGCCCTCGTGCTCGTCCCTGCCGCCCCCACGCTCGCTCCCCGCCGCCCCTGCACTCGCTTCCCGCCGCCCTCGTGCCCGTCCCCACCGCCCCTGCGCTCGCTCCCCACCGCCCTCGTGCTCGTCGCCGGCCGCCTTCACGCTCGCTCCCCGCCGCCCTGGCGCTCGCTCCCTGCCGCCCTCTGTGCTCGCTGCCTGCTGCCCCCATGCTCGCTCCTCGCCCCATGTGCGCTCGTTGCCGGCCACCCTTCGCTCACTTTCCGCTACCCCTCCTTCGCACAGACTTCAATACCCGCCCCCCATGCACCTGTTGCCCGCTGCTCCCGTGCGCTGGTTGCCCACCAGCCCGCTGTTCCCGCTTGCTTCTCGCACTATGTATGGTACACTGTCTCTTTCCGCACACTCGGTACCTACCGTCCACGCACTCCAATATTTACCCATATGTAAATCCTCCCAAGTGTCAGTGGAACCATACTGTGCGGTAATTTTATGTATCAAAGAACAATAATAGACAGGTTGCGCAAAGCCGCATGTGGCTTTTTTGTGCGCAAACTCGTCGCATGCGGCTTTTTCTCTTTTTGTTCTGGTGGTCCAGGAAATGTTATATAGCAGTCATGGCGATGTTCAGGAGCAAGAGAACACAACCCCGCAGGCGGCTTTGAAAGCCGCATGCGGCTGTGGCGCAACCTGTCTAATACATCATCTTTAACACTTTTCTTGCCTCAAAAAGCCTTGGAAACTGAGAGGAAACGGTCAAATGAGTAAAATTTGAAGGGTTTCGGGTGTTTCGGCTCTTGGTAATTACATCCCCGACGGGCGCTTCACGGGCGTCCATTGCATGTTGAACACAAAAATCCCTCGGTGAGTGTTTACCTGGGCATGGAATTGCGGCCTAATATCATAAACTAGATCCAGCATGCTGAAACATTCAGGAAAGAAAGTTAGTTGGAAGAAATTGAGGCAATGAAAGAAGTCGCATGAAAAGTGACGGTCAAGCTGGTAACATCTTTGTGCGATCTCTTACCCCGTCCCATTCGCCACTTAGTATTGTTTCTTCATCGCAATTCTCGATGTTTCTGGATTGGTTAGGGTCACAGACTTGATTAATGCCCCCAGATGTTATAAATACCAGTAAGTTGGTGGGTTTTCAACGCTCCCTTCGTGTGCTCGTTCTAATTTGGCCCTGTGTCCAATGTTTGTGTCGCTATTGTCATGCAGATCGGTTAAAGGTTCAGTTGACTCACCTCAGCGGGTATGGTTCACGATTTAGAACAAATCTGTGTCCTCAGAATTACTTGCAAGTCCAGGGCGCAAATTTCCGAGGTCCAATTTTCTGTTATCGCGCACGTCAAGCGCCGATCAAGCACCCGTCCGGCCGCTTCGGCAGCGTTACTCGGTGTGACAACTGTTACATCTCTTTGCTTCCACCACGACTTCCTCCAGTTCAGGGCTCTTTCCCGGTCGCCCCGCCATACGACTCGCCACCCATTCTCTTTCAAACTATTACCGGCATCCACAGCGCTCTTTTCAAGCATTTTTCTCACACCGATGTCCCGCTACACCCACCACGCACGCAATCCCTTGCCGCCGTCTCCTTGTACTTCCTGGTACGGTCAAGTATCGCTACTATCTCTCGGGAACCCTCCAATGCACCCACTGGGGACCATAGCCTTCGGAACATCATCGTTTCCACACCAAGTCGTCATGAGCATGAAATCTTACGAAGACTCGGGAAAGAGTATGGAAATTGGGTGGATTGGGGCCCCGGGTGTGTCCTCAGTACTTGTAATGATTGTTTGAGGCTTACGTTGCACGATCGGGCCCCCATTCGCATCTTGCAAGTATTTTTATTCCCCTGTGCATCGGCTGTGCTGCGCACCACCTTGTACGTATGTACCTCCCTACATGTGTTGGGATGGGTGGTTTTAATGACCATGGCTCATTGTCCCGTGCTGTGGTCGGTCGACGCCGTGGTGGCGCACCCGCGCTTCCCCCTTGCGGCGCCGGTGAGAGTATGACGAACGCGCGCGGCCGTGACGGTACCAGCGATGGTGCCGGGCGCCTGCAGTTGGGTACTGTGCACCCGCCGTGGCGTCACTGCCGGTGTGCACGCAGTGTGAACGAGTGTCACCCCGAAGCACTGGCAAATGCGGCGGCGCCGGCAAGGGAGCGACTGTTCTCCTGATTCACATCTGCTGGGTACGTTTACGTGGCAGGGCAAGGAGGTGCGGCGCCAGCGCAAAAATGGCAGCGCTAACATCGCCCTGCATTCCCCGCAGCGGGGCGCGATGATAGAGATGAGTGGTGTAGCGTCCAGGGCGTGAGGGTGGGGATGGGCACTGGGCAGCGCTACAGTGTAGCCCTGTGCCTGGTGCGGCGTCGGATCGGTGGGGCGAGCGGCATGGGCGCTGGTGTAGTGTAGGGGCGCAGCTGGCAGGCGAGCAGACTGCGGCGTGGTCGCAAAGGGGAGGTGTGGCGCGCCCCGCAGGGCGCACGTGCACTGGAACTGCAGCGGGGCAGTACGGGATGTGCCGCCAGCAGAGCAGGGGGAGCGGCGGTGCACGATTGGAGCATCGCCGAGGCGCTGCCCGGTGCGGTGGCATACGAGGAGATGTATGTATACCTTCACTGGGGCTGGGCGGGGCGTAGACGAGCGCAGCGCTCGAGGCACAGCGCCCAGTCAACACATCCCAGCATGCCGCGGGCTGCATGAATGCTCAAATCCCAAGCTCGACCCCGACACTGCGGCCGCATGTTTCCTAACCCCGGGGTAAATCACGCGCATTTCACCGAAAACAGCACTTGTATCCCCGGTTGTTACCATTTTGCTTATTTATACTCTCATATGTACTCTCCATATCTCTACCATTTATCAGATTTTTTCTCGAAAATTTGGCGTGATTTTTGATGAAATTTTGTCGTCGTCAGCGACGACGTTGAGGTCTTTTGATCGCAGTTGATCGCGACGTCTAGCCTGTTTGATCCCGATTGATGGCAACACCAACTGCCTTGTGTCAATTGACAATGACTGACACCGGCTTGGAAATAAAAGTAGAAACCTACCTGCCATGATATATCAGTTTCGCCTCTGAACTAGCGGTTTTGATACATCACGGTGCTCCGACCATCAGTGGGCCGCGATATATCATTCACCCGTACTAAGGTGAGACCTCAGCGCTGTTCAGCAACTGACTGTTCCGGGAACTATATCCTTGTCTCGGTAGCCTCTCAATTTCTGTCTGGGTCTGGGATCGCAATTTCCCCTTATGTTTTGATATCTTGGTGGATCAGGACCTCTTCCGACGAAAACGTGCGGCTCTCTGATTTCCGTTGGCCACAATCTTTGTTATGTCTGATGATGATCACAATGCCACTCTTCAATCGCGTTCGATCCCTGCGACAGCGTACTTGCCATTGACTCCGCGTGGTCGTAGGTCAAGCTCATCATCACATATTAACCGCCAAGAGTCGTGGTTCAGTGCGCTCCCAAATCCCTCAGACTCCAATTTGTCGCCAAATCTCTTTTGAAATCCGAATGAATCGGCCCGGGGTACATATGATGTATTGTTTTCGTCGGTGACCTCCATATCTAACGGTGGTTCAGCACAGTGCCGCGGCAGCAATTGAAACCACGGACGCACGACCTGTAAACCACTCCCACCGACTACACCGCAGACCCCACATCAGGATCATCTCCTCCGCGGGCGGCGGCATTGCGGGCGCGGAGAGCCTGGCTGCGGCGGATCGCGCGCTTCCTGTCGAGGTACGTGCCCCCAGCCAGGAGAACAGCGGCTAAAATGGGTATGCACACAATCAGGGCGATGTTCCGGGGCGAAAGGGCCATGGTGAGTGAGAGATAGCTGTTGTTTCTCCGCCCATATTTGTATGCGCGCGCCTATTTGACAGTGCTTTTGTATCCCAAATCTTCCCATCATCGCGGGCCAACATGACTGCGACGACATTCGGTGGGAGCTATTTGTGGACAGTCGGTCCGATGGTTCTACCGTCTGACGTCATCTACTGAATTTCGATGTAGCAAACAAGCTATTACACACAAGATGTGGAAGTTTGGTAGGTGAAGTTCATTTCGTCCGCTATCCGATCCACAGAATCTCAATTTACTGTTTTCCGAGGGCATGGAGTGTTGGTTCAGCCAATCCTGGTTCAAGAGCCCGTCCATCACAATAACTCAATGCGTTGCAAAGGACCGTGATGCGTGCGTGTGGCTCGACGATGCCCGAATACCGCGGATATTGTTCAATTAGTTGCAGCTGCTCCAGTCTAGAATTTGCAGGAGACGGAGCCTCAGATCCTGGATATCCGTTGGGTTCGATCCGATTCGACTCAATCCGTGCTCGACCGATAAAGTTAGTTTAGCCTCAGGCTCAGTGGTGTCCGGACGTCCCCGAACATTCCGCACATCGAGGTCTTGCGTAATAGCCGCCGCATCTACTCCGCAATTACGGATTTCATTTTAGCACGACAGCCATATCATTATGAAGGGCGCACTCGAGCTCGCTTCCTCGTCACCCACCCTCATCCCTACGATGCGCGCATTCTGTCTCTCCCCAGCGATCCTCTTCGTCTCGCTCGCCGGTCTCAGCAGTGCTCATCAACAATTCACTGTGTCCCGTCCCAGTGTCAGTAACGATGGCGTCGCGAGGACAATGGCGACGTGGAGCTACGTGGATTGTGGTGCGTCCCACTCGCTCGCCCACCGGGCACGGTGGGTCCTACAAATTGTCTGACGATGTCATGTCCTTGCAGGCCTCGACACCGACGTTATCCAACTAAAATCGTTCGAGATATCGCCGGACCCACCGCAGCCGGGGAAGGACCTTACGATTACGGTGAAAGGGCATGCCGCAGAGAGGATTGGGGTGTGTACATAGTTTTGGTCGAGCGAGGCTAATATGGGACGGGTGGTAGGACGGAGCATACGCGGACGTGACCGTCAAGCTCGGAGTGATCAAGCTTATCCAGTATGGCAACAGGGACTGGACAGCTTCGGTTTTCCGCCTCGGCAGTCCGGCAGGCATGATTGGCGGGAGGGTTTGTCCCTTTAGGGTTGTAGGACCCCAGATACATCTCGCTTATGTCAATGCGGGTATCCTCTGGCTATGTTTCCGGCCGGATTTAATAGCCTGTAAATTTCCAGGCCCAGTATTTTGCCGGTAAGATACCGCTGAAATCTGTGCTCACAACGTTTCGAGAGGTTCGAGGATGACCTAGATCGGGTCAGGCACTTCCTTTTCGGGGTGGTTGCATTTCCTTTAAACCCAACTACGTCCTGCCACGGGGCAGGAGAAAAGGCAACATGATTTTTATTTTATGTCTAAAAGTCATACAGACAACACCCTGGTCCAACAGGGACTAGCTTACAGCCGCCGAGCACTTGTCTTCAACAACTCCAACTACCACAAACCGTTTTGGCTATTTCTCGAGTACTTAAACAGAACCACGGAGAACCATAAGTAGCTGCTTCGTTGACAAGACGCGGCATCATCTGCCCATTGGTTAGCAGCCTGAGGCTTTCTGTGTTTGCCTCCCCAGTCAGATCAGCTCATGACACTGCTCCATTTCTTAGTTAAGCAATCCAATCCCTGCAGTCGTATTTCAAAAATTCCATCTGGAACTTGCGTCGTCAACCATTCGTGTTTCAGACTAAGTTAGTCAGGAAAATGGCTCTGGCATGCAACCCAGAAGTACTATTCAGAGTGCCTTCCATGGTTCAAATAAATAACTAATAGTGAGTTGGAACGGGAATTGATCCAGACGGAATTCTCTTGCTGGTGGGGGCTGAAGAATATCGGATTCGAGGTATAGTCTCTCGAACACCAGATCACCACTAGTTGGATTGCAATGAAAGTACAATCAAAGACTCTGAAGCTTAAGGCAGTCTTGTTGTGGGTTCGTGCAAATTCAAAGACCAAAAGCACAATTACTCCCACCCATTTTTACCCTGCACACCATGCATAAAATATTATTGAGACCCCTTCAAACTGCTATTACAGAGAGAATTGAACCAGATGAGTCTCGAGAGTCACGGAAAGTACCAATAAGGTCAGCCGCAAAAGATTCCAGTACCCCAACAACATGCCGTCATCTTCGGTCCGAGAGCCAGATATTTCCTGGAATTTGGTTGAAAGTATTTAGAAATGAATTACAGGTTGAAGGAATCAGCCTTACAATTTTGTACTTTCTGTCTCAGTTTGAGACAAATCATTGTTCTCGGATTTCCTGTTTGGACCACGGTGTTGTTTACTGCGCAGGGAGGTTTCACTGAGGTATTGAAAGAGACAGAACAATTTACAGATACTGTAGCATGCATGAAAGTTGTGTAGTTAGTTTTGGTTCTGGTCGACGGAAGAAAGAATGTTCAGCTCAGAATAGCAGCCTCTGGATAAATGTCCTGATAATGGTTCCAAGTGAAGTACATCAAACATTGGTTGAACTTTCAGTGAATGGTGCAAGAGGACAAATTTGAATAGGTCACCGTACAATACATTGAAAAAAGAAGTTAGGTAGAACCCGGGGCAGATACTGTGAATCAAACATTCTACGCGTATCCTGAGCTCAATCCTCCATGTTTTATTGTCCACTCATGATCTGTGGATTCGCCTTGATTTAGATAGAGGGGTGTACCGTTAAACGTACCTGTATTTTTTTGTGGGTGTCTTCCACAGCGGTGTGGTTGAGCTGCCGAACAAAAAGAGATATGGCCTGGTAACATTCTGCAGAGGAGTTAATGGTGTTTTTAGCTTGGATTTAGGTTTGTTGCCCCAAAATAGTGCCTCAGATGTGCCTGACTCTCCGACAGGAAACAACAGATAACAACTGAGGTGAGCATGCGACTACTTGGTGACCGTCAATTCTGCTGTGGATAGAATGGATCCAGAAGTAAGAAAATTGCCAAAGGCCCATGGGTGAATGCTCTGTAGTAGCAAAAAACCGTTTGAAAATTGAAGGCCACGATGCCGTGTTCTGATCAGATGTTGGTGATCTCGGGCATGTTCCCTGATGTGGGTGGACCTGGCTGTTGCTTTTTTGAAGTATTTACTAACACAGACAAAGTTGCCCAGAGGGAGTACAAATAAGTTGAATGATAGCTTCCTCGGTTAGACATAGCTCACCCCCAGGGCTGTCCAAGCAAACAGGGCTTTCAAATTGAATGGATTGAAACTTCTGCAACAGCTGGGGTGGGTCTCAATTACAATCCATGTTCCAGCTTCGAAGTGCTTGAGAAACTTGGCTGTGGGAAGGTTGAGATAAAGTGAATGAAGATCATGATCCATGAATCAAATTTTATGTAGTTCCATCAGCATCCATGATATTGATGTTACGAGCAAAATTCACCCAACAATTTGAATTCAGATTTTCAAGCCAAGGATGAAAAAAAAAACCTAGGATATCAACACGAGATAAGAGCAACCAAGTTGCAAGGGAGTCAGTAATGGGCTATATGTGGAGAATTCTGATACGAGAATTGCTTGGTATCCTGCTTCACCCGCCAACCTGTTGCAACCGAGCGGCGTTGGACAGCCATTGAAAATAGTCAAAGGACTCCGAGAATTAAATGGGAGCAAATGAAAGTGCGCTCAATGCGACTTGAGATCACAAAATTATTTGTATGGTGATGATGTCAGACGTGATACCTCGCCAAAGACTTGTTGAGCTCGGAATACACTGTAGATGACTTGAGAATATGCCACAAACAATAGGCACGATTCGTGACTCCCTCCAACATGACGAGTTGCGCGTTACTGTTGCACGTGCCAGGAGGATATAATTATTTGACAGTTCACAAGTCAAAAGGATACTGGAGCGAAAGCGAGAACATGATTAGAAGGACAGACCTGAGACAATGGGTTTGGGATGAGGTGAGGGACAAATAGAATAGCGGGCACACGGAGAGGTCAAAAGAGAAGGACCAATACCGGCAAAAATGATTGAACCTAGTCAGGAAAAACGACACTGAAGAATGCGGAAAACAGTCAAGAGCGTGAAAAAAGCGAGAGAGGGTTCATATGAGAGACTTTATGGGCTGAGACTGCGAGAGTAGGAGAGCAAACCTTGAATTGGGAGCAGTGGGAAGTACAAAAACTGAGTGTCTGACTCCTAGCCAGCCAATCCTACTCAACATGGATAGCATTGGAGTGTTGCGCCTGAACAGGGTACGACTTTTAGACATAAAATAAAATCATGCTAATTGTCTTTTCCCCTGCCCCGTGGCAGGAGGTGGCCTCGGGTTCGAAGGAAATGCAACCACCTTCCCGAAAAGGAAGTGCCTGTCCTGATCTAGGTCGTCCTCGAACCTCGAAACATCGTGAGCACACAGACTTCAGTGGTATCTTACCGGCAAAATACTGGACCTGGAAATTTGCAGGCTATTAAATCCGGCTGGAAACATAGAGGATACCCTCATTGACATAAGCGAGATGTATCTGGGGTCCTACAACCCTAAAGGATCAAACCCTCTCGCCAATCACGCCTGCCGGACTGCCGAGGCGGAAAACCGAAGCTGTCCAGTCCCTGTTGCCATAATCCAGAGGCGGTTCGACGTGTGCGCTGAAGCGTACGTATTATGCTCCATTCATACGTCCAATCAGTTAGCTTATCGGGGGCGGTGTCATGTAGGCGCAGAGCGAACGCATCGGTGACGTGTCCCGTCGAGGAGGGTGAGTATGAAGTAGTCCAAACTGTGACTCTGCCGAAGGAGATTCCGCCCGGTATGTGGTCTGTCCAGTATGGCTCGGTGCTCCAGGAGTTCACGCGATATATAGCCAAGTTCATTGCGTCGGTGCGCGGATTCACGGTGGATGACAGGGATCTGGTTTGCGTGGACATCACGGCAAACTTCTTGCCGCAGCGTAAGTAAGTAACTTTAGTTGCAGAAGACTTGCGAAAGTGGGATCTAGTCACGTCGTAATGAAAATTCCCGTCGTAAATACGAGAGACGCAAGTGTTTAGTTCGAATTTACCCGCAGGAAATTTCCGTCGTTCGCCGCTCGCTGTACTTAAGTTCACCAGAACTGGGCCGTTGATCCGATATCAGCACCATCTGATTTGCAATTTTTCCTCCCTCTCTTTCGCACGACCATCAGACACGATCTGTCCTCGCATTCGTGGCCTTACACCGCTATCCCGACGGCGTGCACCATTTCCATTTAATCTCCAGGTATCCGCCTGTAAATTCTCGACTTCGGATTTCGAATCGGCCCGTTGCATTTTGGCCTCGCAAAACACAAAACGCGCGAATTCACTGCATTCAGGTCCCTGATCGGCAGAGGCTGCCGAGCTTTGCCGCCATCAGACGCGCTGTGCCTACCTTACGCGACAGGGTCTGCCGAGAAGGGTCTGCCGCGTGCTGCCGCCATCGGTCGCGGCGGGGGCGGCCAACCCCCACCGCCCTAGCCTACCTCCTCTTCCGACCACGGCGCCGTCGTCGTCCCTTATCTCCGTCATTCGGGCTGCCTGGTCAGCAGTAGACCGTGGTGACCTTGGAGCGCATGGGAATATTTAGCTCATATGGGAATCATCTTACCAACCAATTGATTTGGGTGTAAGTGTAACACTGATTTTGAAGCCGCTCACAGAAACGGTGCCTTTGGCCAATGGGCACAAACGGCCGTTCAATGGCCTCTCACGCAACTCAGCACAGTGTCAGAAGGTATGTCAACATAAGGTGCTCCGCAAAAAAATTGCTCATAAGCAGGCCACGTCGGCGATATCGGCTGTATCGTGACAGTGACATAACACGGTCGGCAAAGATGGCGCGAAGGATCTGGAGTTGATCTGGAGCCTGCTTCCGTCGACGACCTCCAGCTCCGTAGACCTAAGGAGGCCACCCGCGGCGGACCACGTCGCGCTCGGGTCTGCCGCGCTCGGCCGCGGCGCGGCGGACACACCCTCTGTCGCCTAGGGGCCTGAATGCAGTGATTGCTTATCCTGAGCGCGAATTGAGTTCTTCTCGTCATATTGCTCGTATTCGCCGTTTGACATACCCACTGACTCATTTTTCGGGGTTTGCGGATTGCGCACCGATGGATCAAATGGTGGCCGACGGCGCTTCGGCCCGCCCATCACTGAACAAAACCTCCTCGTCCTTGTCCCAAAACACCATGTCAACCAGCACCCCCGCGTCTCTGAAACAAGACGGCCCCGTACTGAAAAGGCGCCAGCGTGCTTGTGACGTATGCAGAAAGAAGAAACGTGAGCGCTTCAGCGCTCAGCATCCGAACTGAATGACTGAATTTGGAAATTAAGGACGCTGTATGCATTTTTTCGGAGACACCAAATCTCCGCACTTACAGTCTATCCAGGCGACGGAGACACGAGGTGCAATTATTGCGTGAAGCACAAGTTTGTTTGCACATACGTGGAACCAGCAACGGTATCATCATCACTCGATCTCGGTGGTTGTTCTCATCCCTCACTCTGCAGACGCGAAGCATGCGCCCAAACGATCCAAACGACCTCACATACTCGTACGAACCTGGGTATATCGAAACTCTGAAGCGCCGGCTAGATACCGCGGAACTAGCCCTGCAAGAGGCCGAACTGCATGCCCCCGATCAAACCGACCCGTTCACGAGAGGAATCAGAGCGCTCACCAACCCTTTCTTGCCGCCTCATCCCGATGACTCTGCATTCAACGACATCGCCGACAGCTTCCGCGCACTTTCCCTCAACAGCCCGGGCTTCCAGGGGAAATCCAGCCCTGTGATGCTGGTCACAATAGCCGCCGGAATCAAGCCCTTTCAACAGCCCGCAGAGTCACGAGTGTCTAGTCAAACTCCCCCCGCACCTAAACCGTGGACTCTGAAATCCGTATGTCACCCACCGTCAATAATATATCAATTTGAAATGATATCCCGGGCCAGTGGGACCAGCGCCCCCGAGATTCACCACACTTCACATTTCCAGCCGATCATCTGATGCAATCTCTTCTTTCCCTGTACTTTTCAAATGTCAACTCATTCGTCCCGCTGCTAAATCGCTCCATCTTCGAAGAGGCCGTGCTCCAGGGCCTTCACTTCCATGACCTCAGCTTTGGGACGGTCCTACTCCTGGTATGTGCGCTGGGATCGCTGTACTTGACTCCGTCGTCGAAGGAGGACCGCGAGCGGATGGCGTGGAACTGGTACGACCAGGTCGAGCTGTGCGGCCACTCTCTCGGCCATCAACCCACGCTCTACGACCTCCAGGCGTACTGTGTACGTCTTCTTTCCTTCGCTCCTGCTCATTCAGTTTTCATGTCTCGAATGGTAGCTCGCGACCCAGTTTCTGAGCTGTGCGGGAAACCTCCGCTCCGCGTGGAACATCGTCGGATTTGGGGTACGGCTGGCGCAGGAGATTGGAGCGCATCGGAAAGGCGGCTTGGTGACCACTGCGACCACCGAGCTGGAGAAGCGTGCGCTCTGGCGAGTGAAATTAATGCCTTCAGTCCCACCCTAATACATACATCTCAACCCAGGATTCTTCTGTTCTTCGATACCCAACTCAGCGGGGCGCTCGGGCGGTCCTCGAGTCTCGAGCCACTCGAGTTTGTGCTCCTTTCAATCCATAACTATGATATCGCTCATTGCGAGTGTCTATTTAGCATCGATATCAGCCTCCCGCTCGAATTCGACGACGAAGTCGAATCAAACGATAACCCGTCCACGCTCGCGTTTTTCAACTGTCTTCTCAATCTGTATCGTATTGTGAACTTTACGCTGCGGAGCCTCGTACGTCGGTCCCCAGTGCACAGTGCATTTCATTGGCCCAACGCTGATGTGACTCGCTTGTGGTTGGTGCCGGCGTATATGCAATACAGTATACCCTCTCCCTGGACCGTATCCAGATGGATCCGAGCCCCGATGTACCCAGCATCGCCGCGAAACTCGACTGGGCGCTCGACCAATGGCTCGCATCCGTCCCCGGGCACCGTGAGTCAATCCTCAGCTCAGAGAAAATTGAAAGGAGGAAGGTTTGCTTATATGTTGCATTTGCTACTTAGTTCGCTGGACCCCGAATCTCCCAGACGCGCCGCTATTCTGCGACCAGTCCGCGACGTTGTACTGCTTCTACTATTACACGCGAATCCTAATCCACCGACCATTGATTCCCGGCGTACTTTCTGCATCTGCGCTGCCGCCGTCGGTGAGTGAGCCCTATCTGATCCAGTCGCTTCGTTCACCTAGCATCCATTCGTTCGTTCAATCCCTCCAGGCCATGCTGGCGCTGGGGATCTGCGCCAGCGCCGCTCGAGCCTGTGTCGCCGTGGCGAGCACCCAGCTGGATCGCAGGCCAGATGATCCCTTGTCATTGAGTCAGGTACAATTATTTATTCGTCATACCGGTCCATGCGATGTTGCACTGACTGCTGATTTTCCAGACACCTGTTTTCACGGCTGCTATGCTGCTGGTCCTCAACAGGTGGAGCGGAGCGGGAGAAGTTGAGGATCTGCAGCTCGTCCGTAAAGCCATCGAGGTTCTGGGGTCGCAGCAAGCCCGGTGAGCCGAGTTAAAAATCATGCTTGACTCGATGGTCGGATCCTGATGCCGATGTATTCAGGTGGCCATCGTCTGGTTTTCTCATGTGGGTTCGATACTCCGGCCCAGTATTGATTTCTAATGCAATTGAACCTTGAACTACAGGGAAATCCTCGAACGAGTTATTTGCCTCGACGAGTCCGAGGTTTCGTCGACGCCGTGGAACGATCTTATGTGCGATCTAGATGGTTTTGTGTCCGCCACGATTGCTTATCCCTCCGTTGAACCCGGAATTTCGCACCAATTCACCAGTGAACACCGGGAGCCAATTACTTCGCATCCCTCGCAAGCAGCCTCACCAGAGATCGCCCTTCCTCCTGCGTTTGCCGGCGATGAAGAGATCCCCGTACGCCGAGTACGCATACCGCGGTTGATTTGATTTAATTTTGCATCCACATACTTACGACTGTTGGAAAACCGCAATGTTGACGAATCTACGAGTAGGATGAACAGATGAATACTTATTCCGTAGAAACCAGCTTAAGCTAGTTTTTTACTCATTCATGGCTACGTAATTGATCACATAATATATATATATGGGTCTACCGGTGGACGGAGAGGTCGCCTCAAGGCGAAATTGCAGTGCATGCAGGGAAGAAGGACGGTGAGGTTGTAGACTGTTCTCTTTTTCCATTTAAATACTCATATGCCCATATGGTTAAGTATATTCAGGGACTTTACGCTTCTGCTCCAGGGTCAGGCGTTTGGAACCGCACTTCAACCGCACTTCACCGCAAAGAGGTACGTAAACACGCTGGATCAATAACTGACAGCGGCGCTTCTCACCCAGCAACCCTCTCCTTGCCTCCATCGCCCATTTACGTTGGACGTGTTTGCGATTTTTCGAGGCGAGAGATGGATCAATGGCGTCTAGTCGTCCTTGGTGATGGCGATGCAGGTACAACTGCGTTGGCCTGCCAAGTAAGCTCCTACCCGCACTCTATTTCCACGGCTGACGCTCTGCAGTTCACCCTCAGTTGCTTTGTCGGTGAGAGAAGTTATCCACCTGGGATGTGCTGACTGCATATTGAACTCGGTCCTTCAGAGGTATCACCGATACTAGCCAATAGACCATGACCGTCACCGAACAACATCTCGCAGGTTTATGATCCAACGATAGAAGATTGCTACCGCAAGCAGCTCATAGTGGATGACCGCATGTGTTTTGTAGAGGTTTTTGATACAGCTGGGCAAGGTACGCCGCGGAAATTGAGCCTGGCATATTCATTTTAACGCACAATTCCAGTGGAGTATGCGACGCTCCGGGATCAATGGGTGCGGTTAGTGTATTCCAAGTCAAAAATCTCTCTTGTGTTCCATCGACTGACAAAGTTGCTGCATTAGAGAAGGCCAAGCATTCTTACTGGTCTACTCGATCGCGTCGCGGTCGACTTTTGACCGACTTGAGGTCTTCCGCCAGACCGTGCACCGAATAAATGGAGGAGATTCCATTATCATACTAGTCGGGAACAAATGCGACTTACCCGCCTCTAAGCGAGAGGTGTCGGAGGAGGAGGGTGGGGCGCTTGCGCGACAGTGGGCGTGCGAGTTCATCGAAACATCGGCCAAAACAGCGCACAACGTAGAACGGGCTTTCACGACTCTCATTCGGGCATTACGAGCATCTAGACCACCGGTCTCGCCCACCAAACCAAGGCCCCTGAAATCCAAGCGATCGTGTGTAATTATGTAGGTTTTATCTGGGTACCGCTTGCAAATATCATCGCCGGTAACAACGAATTCGCCTCTATGTCGTTGGCTGAAATCAACACATTTATACGTGCGATTCGTGCGAACGGAATATTATTCTCAACTGAGACCTGGTTTGTCATCGACCAGAAAGGACTCGAGACGTCTAAGTATCTTGTATGCGACCAGGTGGACTGAACCAAAAAGTTCCGCGCGTAGGATTCCCTATGAGCAGGTGTGGGGATGGTCGCCAGTGTGAAAGACGAAGTTGCACGCAAAGGTGAGCCGCAGGGAAATGTATTCGGAGCGTGGGAACACGAGCGCGGGGGACACAAAAGGCTACAGGAATACGGGGATACAGGCCGAATATATAGACGGAGCTGTGCGACGGATAGGGGGGGTAGGTAAGGTAACCGGGCGACGCGGCGCGCGACGATCCCATTTCCAACACTCCCACTGAGTGTTGCGCAACGCAAGCCCACAAACTCCCACTGGCGCGACACGCCATTCATCTTTCATCGTCAATCCGCAGCCAAAGAAACAACACACCACAACGACCTCCATTCCATCCATCCATCTCCATCATTCACGTCCAGCTGGCGTGACAGCCCTCGTTCTGGAGTAAGTGCGGTCGGTTTCGGTTCGGGCTCGAGTCGGACAATACAGCCACCGCGGCTGCATTCGGCACTCGTCGCAGGTTCGGGTCGAGTCAGGACAACACTAACTCCATCCTGGAGCTAGCATTCGGCACTCACAGTTCGGGTCGAGTCGGACAATACTGGCCCCATCCTGGAGCTAGCATTCGGCACTCGCAGTTCGGTCGTTTGCGGCACGGGTATCGGTTCGAGATGACGAGTATGTGCGGTACGGGAATTCGTCGGTCCAGTCGAGCGCTGGGATGCCTCACAACGAGGACTTCGGGGTACAGGGGTAGCGCGAGGGGGGGAAGTTCGAAGCAGCAGCAGGCAGCAGAGGCCAGGGCCAGGGCCCATAACCTGTGGAAGACGAAGTTGCACGCAAAGGTGAGCCGCAGGGAAATGTATTCGGAGCGCGGGAACACGAGCGCGGGGGACACAAAAGGCTACAGGAATACGGGGATACAGGCCGAATATATAGACGGAGCTGTGCAACGGATAGGGGGGTAGGTAAGGTAACCGGGCGACGCGGCGCGCGACGATCCCATTTCCAACACGCCAGTTGGGATGTTGCGAATATGAGTGCGAACCAAACAGGAACAAAGCTGTTGATCCGATCAAGGGCGGACACGTGCCTCGTCCGTCCAGATCTTCGCTGCCTCTTGAAAGCACCCACCCGTTTTTTCTTCCAGCATCCACCGCTCAGAATGCTCCTCAATGAGCTTCGACAGCGTCTATTCGACCTGGATGCCACCATAACCCATCATGAGTCCATCGTCCAGGACCTCAAACAACAAAGAGCCGATGTGCTCTCCCAGCTCGCTTTCGTCGTCTATCCCGTCCTAACGCTCCCCACCGAAATTACTACAGAAATATTCAAGTGGTGTTACGAGGCAGGACTGCGTCTGCTTCCGTCTGTAGCACCTCTGGTTGCTCACGCGGGTGTGCCGCGACTGGAGAGAACTGGCGCTCTCCACCCCTGCATTGTGGGACACGATCGACGAGATCGAGTTTGACGATCCGCTTGAAGATGAAGATTTCGTTTCCAAGTGGTTCAGCCGCGCCGGTACTCGTCCTCTCTCATTCGGCATAATCTACCCCGAACATCTAGAATCGCATCACCTGGAGTCCGTCATCCATCGACATGCATCGCAATTGCAATGGCTAGATGTGATGACTCATTTGGACATTCTCTCCGACTTCGGCGCCATCCAACCATTCCCCATACTCCGCGACCTCTCGCTCTGTTCCATGAGCCCGCATGAACCTATCGAATCCCATATCGAAGTGTTCTGTCATGCCCCTTCCCTTCGCCACCTTTCCCTCGAGTGCTTGCC